>JAWWEM010000010.1:27115507-27144710 GCA_035582935.1 Ormyrus thymus
ACTGGATTACCAAAAAAAATAGTAAAATTTCTTTTAAGGATTTGGAAATTTTTCTATATAATTTTTCTCCGTGTATCGACCAATCAAAGAATTATAAATATGTCGGCGTTAAATCCGCTCTCATTCCGGGAAGCGATCAAGTCAGCGAGGCACAAGAATTAATTAACTCCGTCGCAGACGCTCCCAATTAAAAATAGCAAAAAAGCCAATCGTCATCGATCCCCGTAATTTCACGCGCGCGAACATCGAACGCAACTATTTACCTCGATAACTCTCGAGCGTCGGTAATTAGCGACGCTGCGCAGCGCGAAAAACGGCGGGAGGCCTTTAAAGGCGAGCATTAAATGACGATTGGAAGCGGCGCAAAAGCGTCAGTCGGCGAGGTAACGGAAGCAAGTCGGATGATTTCGATCCGTCAATGGCGGGAGTATCTCCTTTCCAGACAAATCAATTCCCGGGCAAGCTGCTTCTTCCTTTTAACGTCGAGTGTCGGCTTTTTTGCCACTCTCGCCTCTCGTTCGCCGGCCCATTGTTTCCCGGAGTCGCGGGCTCTTCTTTGTGGATTTTCGCATTTGTTTATTTCGCGCCTTCCGGAGTGGAGGATGCCTCTATCGACGAGCCGACAAGTGCGCGCGCGAGCGAGAGAAATGCACGGCACTCTTGAATAAATATCGCTCGGATGTATCCTCGCGCCGATCTGCTTTTTATCTTTAATTAACTGGCGGCTCTCGGGGTTATTTTTTTTCTTCGCTCGCTGTTTTTCTGCGCACTTGTTCATTTACAGCGGAAAAGGAACTAAGGGTATAAAAGTCGCAAAAACTTTTAATTAAAGACTGACATTTTGTGTATTTTATGGGCTGCTTTCCTTTCTTTGCGAGATATCATTGAGGAAGAACTTTACAATATTTCTTAGAATAGCATCTGCAATTACTTATAATGATTAAATTCTTCTTCGGTTCAACTTTTTAATTAAATTATTTCTTTTATCAATTTTTCTAGAGCTAAAAAAAGAATCGACACTCTTTTCAATCAAAAGGGATGAACGCAAAGTTGTTAAATTCTATGCTTTTTTTATAGAAACCAAAATAAAAAATTTTTCAATTTCAAAATTGACAGATTTCCGCAATTTATTTAATTGCAAAAAAAAAACGAATAAAAACGCAGAATAAAAGTTATATATAACTCTAATTAAAAATTTCTTTTTACGTGTAAAACGCTACTTCGCTTTTTTTCAAAGATACCTAAATCTTAGCAGAAATTAAAAAAAAACGGAATGAATGAATTTGCATATAACATATAACTTTACTGTCCTACTTCTTAAATAGAACTATCAATACAAGTAAACACGACATCGATGCCACAAAACGTAAGAACCAGACCTGCTCCCAGAATCTACCCGGATTCGCCTCGCGCCGAATACCCGCCGTGTATTTCCCTAGGAATATACAGCCTGCAGCTAAAAGCACCCGGTAATCTATCCAGCGCGATCAGCATCCCCCGAATCCGGCGAAAATCAATTACTCTTTAACTCCCGAAAGCCTCGGCATCCGCCTCTCGTTCCGGCACTTATGCGCGCAATCGATAAACAGAATAGTTTCCATCTATAACGAGGACGGAGGCCTCGGCTGTATTTCGAGCGATTTCGCGCCGCGGCAATCCAGCGCTTTCGCCTGGCCAGACAATTCCGGGCGCGGGCGGGATCGAGTACTTTGTAGCCCCGAATGAATTAATCCCCCAAGCATTTCCGTTCCCGCGCTCGGGGGACTGTTATCCAAGGGAACGGCGCGGCGCGTCGGGACCGACGCGAAATTTTACGGACTCCCTTTCCCTCTGGGGAGAGAGAGGGAACTTTTAATTCGCGAGCCGAGGACAGAGGCGTTTTTTGGCCGGTGCTCGACGCGCGGCTGTTGTCGAAGCTTCGCCGGGGAATCGGCGATATTTAGTGCGGGATGATATTTCATTATGGATTAGAGTAGCGGCATATTTATGATAGTTGTTGAGCGGTCGCCGTAGTGCTTGCGTAATTTACGGCAAGTACTGGGAGTTGATAATGTGCTCGGTAATTATTGGGAAATTTTGAAAAAGCAGCCTTATAAATTTATTTTACGATATTCGATTTTGACTTCGTTTTGTTAACGGAAAGATTAATGTGATTTTGGATTATGATTATACCATCGTTTCATTATACCATTTTGGATTATGATTATTGTCCAGAGCGGCACACTATTTTGCCGTATACTCAGAAAAATAACAAAATAAAAATTACTATTTTTTGTGGTAATCGAAGGACAGACTCAAATTATGGCCAATTTTACAATAATAATAGAAAAAATTAATATTTCGAATAGAAAAATTATTATGACTGTTTTAAAAATTACTATATTACAGAGTAATTTTTTCTATTATTATCGTAAAATTCTCCATAATTTGAGTCTGTCCCCTCGGTTATCACAAAAAATAGTAATTTTTATTTCGCCATTTTTCTCAGTGTATCGATGCAGCACCTCTGCAAGATCACTACTGCCGTAAAAAATATTTTTACACGGGATATTAAAGTAATTTCTTTAAATTCGCTTAATTAACTGAGTCAACTGCTACGTCAAATATTAAGTTACAAACTTACCTCGAACACAATAGAATTCTGCAATAGTTTTCTGCTTGTCAATCAATTTACCTGCAAAATTATCATAATTAGTACAATCACTATATGAACTCAGTTTATTTTACTAATTATTATGGCTTAATTAAAGCATTTCATTTTAGCGTGCTTGGCACCTAATATAGTTTGTTTTCGTGTCTACCTCTGCAGATAACGCAACCATCCACAACAAGAGCGTCAACGCGCTTGCACCAACAATGTTGACTTATTGAAATACCACGCAAACCCGTCACTTCCCACCACACTGCTGTAAATGACCTCTGCATAAGAACGAGCGTGCCCACAGAGCGATAAACGCAGCTCTCGTAAGCAGAGGGGCGGTCCAGCCGGCGCGGCTCGAAGTTTCGCCGGACAAAAGGCTCCCGTCGGCGCGTCGATAGCGTTATCGTCCGCGCCGCTAATAACGCTAATAGGAGCGAGCCTGCCCGCGCTTGCGCGGCAATTACGCAGCCAGGGTAATTTGATGAGCTCGCGCGGGCCGCTTCTTTGAACGCGGAGCGGCCGCGCGAGGAAGGAACCGCTAATTGGGGCGCACGCGCTCGCCGCCTGAATAAGGGGGGTGCAAAGGGCGCCCGTAAAGTGGATCCGAGCGGCGCGCTTGTAATGCCTTTTAACGACAGGGATTTTATTTAGCCGGCCAAAGGACGCTTAGCTCTTAACCGGGCTAACCGGGCGCGAAAAGTGTAACTGGGTCGGCGGAGCGAGCCTCGGTTTTTCGACCGAGTTAGCCCGGGGGTTTTCGCTCTTGTTTCGCGTCCTTTAATTTTTACGGGATTCGAGGCTCTGCCGTTGTTTCGGTGGAGAATATTGAGGATAGTCGAAAGATTCGGGGAATTATTAACTGATGCTGGCGAAATTAACATAATGAGGCTAACTGGGATAACGCTGACGAGGATTTACTAGGACTATGTCGACTAAGCTTAATGTCATTTATTGTGTGACCTGACTAATTAGTGCAGGGCTTACCAGCATTTCAAGTTTTAATTGCATATGGAAGAGGCGACCGCTATTTCTCACTAGCTTTTGTCCGTTCTGTTTTTTTTTTTATTTAATAAATATTGCTTAATTTGTCGATGCAAATGTTTAAACAATTTTTGAAACACAAACAGCGTTTTCTGTGAACCAAAGGGGATTTTTTTTAATGTTATTGGAATTCTTTGAATTCCAATGTACATTTTAGCCGGAATATCTGTATCTTTTGAAATGAAAATGCGCCTGTAAATACATTTGATTTATTCTGTACAATTTAAATGAATATTAAGTGTGAGCAAAGAGTATTACAAAAAAATTTCTTATGAAAGAGATAAAATTTATTGGCTTAGCGCACATTCCGGCGAGCTAAAAATTGTATTGCTTGTTTGACCTTTATAAATAAGAGAAAAAAACATTGATCAAAGAAAAAAAGCCGAAGCACTGAAGTACCTATACAACAGGATCGTCTCGAATGTCGACGTCGCTCGGAAAAATCGACGCAATTTTGCTACCTCTGTATTCGTCAGCCTTTTTTCGACTAGTCAAAAACCCTTTGTATATAAGCCCCGGGCATTCAAAAGCATTTAAACCTTTGAAAAACTCATTCATAGTAACATACCCACTCTACGCGACGTCGCTGCTAAAATAAATCTCACTTCTACGTAAAAAAAAATAACTGTTTGTCAAATAAGATTCGCCTTTGGATGCTAAAAATTCTATTACGGTGCTTTCAAAAATATTGTATCCGTTTAATCTAAAAAAAGGTTGAAAAAAGGATAATCAAGGTTTACTTTTAATTTATTTATCTTACTAAAAAAGATATTCTAAATAACAAGCAAATTTATACAACTATAATTATAAACTTTTGATTTATTCTTATTACAAGCAACTAACGTCCAGCGGCAATATCCACCGGCGATATTCCAAGTACGTATCAGGCAGAGCAAACAATCACGGGGCACCGGGCCTATTAGCAATTTCTCCGCGAAGCGTCACCTGATGATTCTGCGCCCTAAGCGAGCCTATTAATATGTGCTTGACTGTGGCGTATTTATGCGGGTCGTACGCGGCGGCTCGGCAATCACCTCGTTCGGTGCGGACCAGCGGATTTAATGATCGGCTGCAGAATTGCGCCAGATCGCCGCCAGTATAAGTATCTCTCCTCGCGGGTGCGTCTCACTGCGGTAATTGCGCTTTAATGCGCTTACGCTGGCCGAAATCTGCGAGAGCGAGAGAGCTGCCTTCGTGGCCCCGTAGAAATGTTTATTTGCCCCCAGGCATGCGCGCACAACGCATCTCGGCATACACGCACACACACACACACCGTCTGGTGTTTGTGCGCGCATGAATTCGTGTATGCGCCGGGTACACAGAGAGAGAGAGAGAGAGAGAGAGAGAGAGGCCGAATGTAGGCCGGGGCCAAATGAAGGAATGCTGCTACTTCCGCTAATATCCCTGTAGATCTCGAAGGATTATTAATGTTGAATAGGGATGTACGACTCTGCGGGCATCGATTACGAGGGCCAAGCCGGATTTGCCTGAAATCTCCGCCTGCCTTCCGGTTTGCGTCTCTCTCTCTCTCTCTCTCTCTCTGGTCCGAATTGGTCAGGTGTTGGCTTGCTTGTAAAGACTTTGCCGATGTGGACCTTCTAATTTCGAGAAGTGCTCAGATCATGACTTCAGGAAATGAAGATCGCTTTTAATAAATTGTCCGTTCCGGTGAAGAATTCAATGGTCCGTTTAGATGTTTTATAGAAAGTCGAAAAATTTGTAATAAATTTGACATGCTGTTTTGTAAGGTCATAAGTGACAATTTGATTGTTTGCTCGCCTTATGAATTCTTTAACAAGTACTTAAGTCTGCACGGAGAAAACTGATCTACTAAAAATTACTATATTGTTTAGCAATGGAAGGACATACTTGTACTGTGAGAAAAATTACTATACTGCATCCTACAATTTAATATACCTATAGTAAAATTTACAACATTTTTTATTAATTTTTGCAATACGTAAATTTTAGAATTACAGTATAGTGATTTTCCTCACAATACAAGTACGTCCTCCCATTGCTAAAAAATATAGTAATCTTTAGTAGATCAGTTTTCTCCGTGTGCTTTGGTGCTCACCTCCGTTATCAATTGATGTTTATTGCAAAATCTGGAAGGTTTGCGGCAAAACGCGAGATAGACGGGATTTTCTCTGGCCAAACGGAATTCGTTACAGGATTTGGGACACAGTTATGGTCGCGTGCATATCTGTACTGATAACTGACATGTTTGTTAAGGATTAAATAGAATTGAATGTAACGCATATATTCGGATATTTTGTTTGCGCGTTTACATAAAATTTTATTTACGATCTTCGAAATTGAAATACGCTCGCGACTTTAAACTTGGAATAATTGTTATATCCGTAACTTGAAATTTATCGATGCTCGTAGAACTACAATAAGGTTAAATGTTTCATGCCATCTAATTAAACCTGCGATTCCTGTCGAACGTATCACAAGTCACTAAAGCTGTTCATAAAAATTGACTCTCCGCTAATTAAAAAACCAAAGCAACAAGTCAATAAAATCAATGGCTAATAATCCTAAATAAGCCTCCACTCGAAAAGCCCCCTCTAAAGATCCGGACGGACTCGAGCATATTCGCGCAATGCCCATAACGGATATCCGTTTACAGCCCGTCGGCAAACATCATAAAGCCAGGCGGCGGCTTGCCGCGCTCGTGCATGCACTCGCAGAAAATCCTCCGCCGGCCTTTTACGAGGCGCCGATCGGCATACGCGATTAACTTTACAGCGCGTTATCTGCTCGCCCGTGCCAGAGGAGCCTCGCCGGGAGTGGAGGCGGCGCCAGACTCGAGGACGGCTGACTTAGAAGCTCCCTCCGAGGAGCCGTCGCGGAAATGATTATGTCGTTCTTTAACGGGATCTCGCGCGATTTGCGGCTGCGAGATCGACCCCCCCGACTCGCGTTAACTGAAATCGAAGCTTGCTTTATTGAGTGCCGCGGTGCGCGAGGGATGGATTAGTCGCTGTTAACTGAGGTAATTGATTCATGGTGAAGTAACGGCACGAAACTCGGAGGGTGGAGGGTAGATTTTTTTTTTTCACTCTTAATTAGAAAGTAGAGATTTTAATTGAAAAAAATAGCAATTTGGAATCTGATAATGCCTCTGCTGTAAAATTTTGAAACATAGTTCAGAAAGAAATAAGAAAATAGCATTAAAAAAATCTCTACCGTATCCGGTGTCCAAAGAATCAAAGTATCCGGCGTCGTGCTTCGACTCCATAACTATTAGTAACACTATAGGCAGGAACCCTTAGAGGAGCGCGAGATAAACCCGTAGGATGTAAGCTCGATATTCTTCAGGGGCTTCCTTCTCGCGCACCTCGTCCGCTTCCCCTCGCTTGTAATCGCTGCCGTATTGGCATCGTCATGTTCCGCGATATAAGCGGGCCTTAGGAACGGTGCCAAAGTAAAGTGCAGCATCCTGCATCGAGCGGCGAGCTTTCTCTCCCGGCTCTCTGGATTGTAAATACATCAGCGCGAGCTTTGGCCTCCTCCCCCCTTTTCCTGGCGGGCCGCGCCATCATTTACTTATTACCGGCTGTATCGGCAAGAAGCGTCGAAATTGCTGCCGGACGAGAGCTTGCATCATTTTTCTTTGTATTGGGAACGAAGGAGATGTATGGCTCGGGCTACGGAGAGAGATATGCCCGGCGATGCATAAAGCTGCAATGTAAAAGCTATTCTGGCGAGAGATTTTTCGCTCGGATAGGCTTTCTCTCGAATAGTTTTTGCTGCAATGTGGATTATATTGGACATTATTGGACGCGTACAAATGTTTTTTATAACCTGTCAATCGATGAAAATTAATTTTTTCTTAATGGTAAAAAAAAAGTCTCTTATTCAAAATTTACTTTGAGATTTTTCAGTATATTATTTTGATAATTTACAACAAATTTAAAATGAAACTAAGTAATTATTTATCAAAATAATGTACTGAAAAATCTCACAGTTTACAAATACTGCAGTTAATTGCTACAACAGATTGACATATTAATGCAAAAATTACAGGAATGCTTGTCCTTTTTTTATTTATCCTTCACATTCGTTAAAATTAAACAGTACAACAAATTGACTTTTAATACGCATATATGCATAAATTGATACCAACCACGCAAATAAATTCAACACCATAAATTTTCATTCAACGAAACACATTGCACCAGATTCCGCAAACACTATCGAAAAAATGAATGAAAACCATCCTTTAACATTAACAACGACGTCCCGCCAATAATCCCGATCATCCCGGTGTCTGGGACAGATTTCCGCGGGACGTGATACAAACGCGCAGACAGAGGCTCCGGCGGGCTGCGGGGGCTAATAATGCAGCGTTGCGGCATTAAGAGGCGGGCGGAGCTTTGGCGACGATCTGCCGCGACACGGCAGCCGTGCTGCGGAGGACAGCCTCGATTACCTTTAATATCACCGATACCCGGCTCCCTTTGACGAATTGCGGCCCCGCCGCCGTCGAACGGTTTCGATGTTTCGCTCGTGGGGACATTCGAGTGATAGTCTGTATTCCGAGCCGTTGTTTGGGCTTTGAATCTGAAAGTGCCGCAGGAATCGTGCTAATTGGATTATGGTTATTGATTGATTTGTTGGTGGCGCGCTTTACAAGTTTACGGGTGTAATAAATTATTAAAAATTATTCCGGCAAGCGCTTTGCTAATAGGTCTTACGTGTAGGTGTAACGTGCTTTGAAATTTATAGGGCTGTAATAACGTTTCTGCTTTGTATCATGGCTATTGATTTATGGCAGAGTCCCGGAGTTGTAATAAAGAGTTTTTATTTTAATGAAATACATGAGCTTTATTGTATTCTGCATGTAAATTTATTAGCTCTACGAAATCTCTTTTGTGTTTTTAAAAATAAAATAGTACGAATTTTAATTATAGAAATGTTTAACATTTTTGAATTAAATTTCGTTCATATTTATTTATTTCAAAGAGGACTATGTAAAGATTTATTTAATATAAATTTTGTTGCTATAGTGGAGTAAAATGAGAATCATACAGAATCAAAAGTAGGAATTAAATAGCTGAATTAATTGGAAAATTAGAGCTGTTCAAAAACAGCTATACGAGAAGAGGTATTTGATGCATATAAGTACAACTTAGCGTGCAAAGAAACTTAAGGGAAAATTATAACTCGAAAAGTGTCGGGCTAATTATTCAAATTTCGATCCACATTACACGACCTCTTGGCCCACTTAATTTTCCCGCGAACTGCAGTTTTGCGAACGAAATTCTCTTCTATTCCCCGACGCCCCCAGCATTACAACGCTCAATTTAGCAAAAACTTTGAAAAAAAAGATTACATTAAAATTGACAATCAACCTAATAATTCGGTCTCATTATCGAAAAAAATTCGCACAAAACTTTGGGAAAAAAAAACTAAGAAACTAACGCGCCGACCTCTCCCTCTTGCAGGTCTGTGCAACCACCAGGAGGCAGTGCACATAACGGCGATCGTCGGCAACAGCGTGGTGTTCAACTGCCACGTGGAGTTCCCGGACCAGCACCCGGTGCCGTACGTGCTCCAGTGGGAGAAGAAGGTAGGCGACACGGTACGATATCGGGCTGCGACTCAGCAAACCAATGCCCCCACTTCTCTGCTCTCTGTCCGTGAGTTGAAGTCGAGGGCCGCCCCCCTGGCTCGGGGCGCGCTCCTGGTGCCGGCCAACTCGCCCGCGGCTAAGCTCCTGAACGCCGCAGCCGTCGCCAAAGCCGAGAACCGCTCCATCGACGTAGGATTCTTGGTAAGGGGGCCCTCGGCCGCTCTCAAGCGCAACACGTTTGCCACGTCTATTCTTTTTTCACGGTATCGAAGAGAGCTCGAGGGGGGCAGCTTGAGCTGCTCCTGGCGGGGGGAAGCGAACGCTTTCGTCTGGGATGCAGGCGGGAGCGATTGTTTTCCCACGAGCGGATATCACCAATTACGCTGCCTGGCGGTCGAACGAGTTTCGTTGCCAAAAAGGTAATTGGTGATATGGGTTCAGATGCCTGATCTCGTTGTCTCACTTTATTTCTTCGATCACACCTCTCCGGAAACCTCTGTGACTCTATTATAGTGGGATCTGGGCCTTGTTGCGGGTTTTCCAGAGATACGGCAGGCATTGGATAGCCTGCTTCTCTCAGCTATGTAAAAATACCGTTTCCAAAAGCTTCTGTAAATGCAAAGTTATGGAAAAGCCATAATGGCCAACTAGTTTTGTAGAAATTGTAAATAGTCGCATGTGTACATCTTTGGGTGCAATGGTTAATACGATTATCTTCAAAACATTTTTAAACAATTCGTAAAATTAAATGTTTTGAAGATTCACTTGTTTGTGCTATTAATTATTGGTTAAGATAATATAAAACAGTTGGAATTATCGCTTTTCAGGAATAAATTATTGGTTTATTGGTATCCTACTGGTTGCTTCACATAGACAAAGTAATAATTAGTTGTAAAGCTATCTATTAGTAATAAGTAAACTTCATAAAAGTAGTTAATGATCTATAATTGATATAAAAAGTTGTAATTACCATCTCCAAATTCTTCTATTTATAGTTCTACTTATCAATTAAACAAAATTGTTGATAATAATATTCTTTTTACAGTTTTGTTGAAAAATTAAATCAACTAATTTTGCTACAACTGAATTACTGATACCTAATATAATAATAATAATTATATAGAGAGTTCCAAAAATTGTTTTTAATTTAATTTTTGTCAGTTATGGGGTTTCCGGAGGTAAGTTTTACAAATATTGTGTAACAGGAATAATAATTGGGTTGTTTATAACGTTTTTGATATTTAAACATTAGTCGTGCTGTTAAATGAAACATAATTATTATACTTTTTTCAATGAAAATTTTAATTTAAAAATTGTAATTAAAATTGTCAACCTTCTTATAACATTTCTTCATTATTTTACGTTTCAAAGAATGGCAAACCCTTTGAAAAATCCAGCTTACAAAAATAAATTTCAAAACTAAAGCAAAGATTTTTCACGAACGACCCAATTAAATCATGGCAAATGCAAACGCGAACGAATACCGGAATCCTCGTCGACGACGTCAAAGTTAACTAGTAAATCCGAAAGAAGTATTTCGAGCAAAAGCGCAACAACAAAAAATAATAATCGTCGCATCAAAGCTACCTTTGATAGTGAACAGGGTGCACTTCCGGGCAATCCCAAAAAAAAGTGCGCTGGCGAAGTGCGTCCGGCACCAGCGAGCTGCAAGATGGGCGAGCCCTCGAACACGTAACGTAACATTGTGTCAAGCATCGAAGGAGTCTTTTTTGTCGATGTCTAACAATTCTTTTGTCGAGATGATTGTCTGTTTTATTTTATTTTTTTTTTGTTTTTTTATTATTATATATATCAAGGCTGCTTTTGACGTTACTAACATTTTTGTTTCTTGTTGATTACAAACAAACTCGACTCTCAATGCATATTGAATACACACAATACAATGTCGCACGACGCGATATATATTATACATTTATTGGTGATTTCGACAAGATTGCTGTTACGGTACACAGAGAACGTCGATCACACGAACACAGATATAGTGATGTTAATTCTGTTGACTCTTTTGTTTTCCTGATTTCGGAACGTTGAAGCAGAGTTTTTTTTTTCATGTATGCAATGTACGTTTCTTACCGGAATTGGGAGGGCAGAGCACGTTCGACTATGCAATTTCTGTAGAGAAACTAATGACTTCACCATCAATCACTCGATCGACTGTTGACTCACTGCAGCGCGATTCATCTCATTAGCATTTTAATGTATATTCGAATAAAGTTTTCATCTTGCATACTTCCTGAGAATACTTGATGCAGAGTTCATTGAACTAAGGCGATTAGAATCAGAGTTCAAAAGAGAGAATTTATCGATTCTGAAACTTAATTACCTGTTGATTAATTAAACTGAAGATTTTTCGCCGTAGTATGAGCTCGAAATTCCTTTTTTTATAAAACTTTTCAATCATAACATCGCGTCTCTGTCTCTCTTCAAACTCCGCTCTCATGCATGTCGTCCTGCAGAACAGTAAATTGACGTTTCTTTAACACATACTTACATAAATATACCAGACCTAACAGCATTTACTTTGCATACATTAACAGTAATTGTTTTCATGATTTGGTAAATGATGTGTATCTTTTTTATAAGCTTTCGATCTATTTTCAAAATTTACAGTAGTCGTTTTGGATTAATGGTGTATTTTTCATGTAGTCGTAGGTAGTTGTAGACATTGTATTTTAAATATTGGTGTTGAAGCATCTTTATACGTTGAGTTTGTTTTTAATATTGTGCACGCTTTACTGTTTTTCTATCTTATAAATAATTTTTTATCTTTACCTGTAATCCCCATAACTAACTATTCCTTCTTAAAATCTTGAATAATATTAGTATTAATTAGAACTGTGTGCCATATACAATATCGATATTCGTAATGTCTGATGCTTATGTACAGTAAATTATAAAGTATTCCGTACCTTAAACATTTAATTTCCAATAATTCCGACATTTATAATCCCGTGCCTAGAGTGATAAATTAAAAGTGATAAATTAAAGTTGAACCCATTGTATCAGCGGCGGAACGTTAATCCCGCGTACAAGCACACCTTGCCCGCCCGAACGATTCTAAAACGAACGAAAATAAATAACGAATCGTCACGTGAAATTCCGAGGCGACGCTTAAGCCCAGGTCATTCCGCCGCGAGTGAAAAGGCCGATCCATTATCCATCATTATCTCGGTCAATCCCGCAAAAATAGATAACCTCGTTCCGTCGACGTTGACAATAAATCTAGCGTATCCATTGCAAAACGATCGGCTGCGGATTCGATAAATTATCGAGCGACGAGGACAGCCGAATGCATTATCCATGAATTCAATATTGACACCGCAAACCGAAGTGCGCGCGCACTCGTAGATCTGTAATTAATTGATCGATTCCGGCTGCCATTGGCATGATCGTCTCATTACCGACGCATTTAGCCCGATTCTCGTTCGCAGCTCCTCGCTCCTTTTGGTTTACCGAAGTAACAATACCGGTGGTGAAAGTTCTGCGCCGAGAATCCGAGAATGCATTAACTGCTGCGTTTGAGTTCCGGCTTGGAAAGATCAATTGCGAAACAAAGTAGCGTTTGTTAAATTGTTAGATCGGATGATGGGTATTTAAAACATTTACATCGCGTGTACAGAAATGTAAGCTTACAGCTTAATTTCGGAATTTCAGCATCTGTTTTATAAAAATGAGCAGGAAAAAAGCGGCGTTTACTTCTGCTCCGCATCCATTATGCAGAACCCTCAAAGCTGCTTACTTTTTGAAAAAACAAAAGGAAGAATAATCAAAAGTACTCCTCCCGCATTAAACATGAACAGCCGCGCAGCCAGCTCCGAGACATGAAAAATTAACCGGCTAATCCCTTGAATCTCGGCGAAATCAGCCCTTGACACCCTTCTCGCGAATAAAGAACCTTAAATTTACGACCTCGTCCCATCTCCCCGTATTTACCCGCGGCGCAGAAACAATTAGAAAGCTAAAAGAGCCGCGCAAGAAGCCAGAAATATTTAAAAGAAGCGAAAAGCAAAGCCGGAGCTTAATGAGCCCCGGCGACGGACCTATTTTTTGCGGTCATCTCCTATTTATAAACACAAACCGATCCGAAAGTCAAAAAAGCCCGCTGCATAAATCACGAGCAAGGAGCTCTCGCTGTCACTGGCAACTAATTCTCTCTCCATCTCGCCTCTCTTTTTTCAGCCCGCATTTTCTCTCTCTCTCTCTGTCTGCCTCGGTCTTTGTGCGCTACTTTTCGTCGGGCCGCAGTCCTGAGCTTGAAGGCGCCACCGCCGCTGCGTGAAAATGCACTTCGCTTTACCTCAGTCCGGAAGCAGCGGCAGTCGCTTTGCTCTGCGGCTGCGACAAACGAAAGTGCGTTCTACGAGCGTCTGGCTTAATGCGTTGCCGCCGCACAAAAGTAACCCCTGAATCTGTGTTTGTCGGCGAGCTTCTTTTCGAGCTCACCCGCCGAGAGTAACAGAGAAGTCGCGATGGCGAGTTTTTTCAGTTCTTGGATTGATTTAATTTATCAAGATATCAAGTTGTATGTCAAGATTATCTGCAAATTAAAAAATTAGTTTTATGCAATATTGAGTGTTTTTTTGTTTTGTTCTGTAAAAGGCGTAGAAAATTTATGATTGAAGCTCAAGTTTCAAGAAGATTTCAAGATAATAACTGTCGAATTTTCTTTACCTAAGAAATACATCTTGTGTAAATTCACGTAAAACATTGCTGCCGGATATACTCGAAGAACACATTCTAAGCGCTCGCATAGTCAGATTTTCTCTTTCAGGTGAATGAACGCGAATGTAAGCTCTTTCATTGTGAGCTTGACTATATAAAAGAGCTCTTAGAGCTATACGACGTAAAGTACGTTCAGTTTCATTTTTTAAAAACTTCAACATGACTATGAGGCCATGGTACGCTGCTGCTACCGAATAATAAACTAGAAAACGTAGAGCTTTTTAGCAATTGTGTCTTACGTGCTGCTTGTAAACAATTTAGAAACGAAAAACTCTCCGCGGTGCTTCACGTGCGACTAAGAAAAGCTACCAAATACAGTCAGTGACTAAAGCTGCATAAAGACAGCTCATTTACCGCAATGATTACATTGAGGCTCAGCCTTCTTCTCGCCAGGAAAATGTAAATTAATATAGAAGTGCAGCTTCCCCCCCCCCTCCCGCCGGGAAGCCATCCATTGTTTCCCGCTGTACGCCTGAGTTATGAATTAGGATCGGGCTGCAATGCCGGCAGCCGTGTTTTGCCGCGCGCTTTATTCATAAATAACCTCAGTCGTTTACAGGGAAAAGTGCAGCCGTGTTTTCGCGACTACCTACTCCTCCCTCTCTCTCTCTTTCTCTCTCTATCTCGGACGCGGGAGAACGAGGAAAAAGGTGCTTTACAGTTGCGCAGCGCGAGCATTTTCAGATTAATGAATCTCGCGCTGAGATAAAGCGCGGCGATAAGCGAAACGCGCTTAGCTCGAGAAAAATATTATTCAATTTGAGCGTACTGAATCCTGAATGTTTTTGCGAGAAAACTTGTTAAGGCAGAGTTAAGCGCTCGATTAGATTTCGATTTTGATTTTTCGGAATTTATTTTAGCGGACGGCTTCAGCGAAGCTTAGAAAATAAAGTTTCGCCGTAAATTGACGGTCCGATTTATTAAATCAGACCCAAAAAATTTGTTTACCTTCATTTATACGGCAGTTTTATTAACGTACGATGCTACGTCTGACCGAATCTCGAAGCTACTACTTACTACGGAAAAGAATTTATTACGAAACTCACCCGCGAAGAGCTGAATTACTTCCGATTACAGTGACTAAAAAGCACGCTCCACGAGCAGAAGAAGCTAAATTACAGTGTCACAATTTCCTGAACGACGGCAAACATCGCGCCCACTTTCCATTTAGCGAAAAGGTCGAAGCCAAGACGACTTTATTTTGAGGAAACAGCTCGAGGTCGCCCAAATAAACGGCGCTGAAAGCAAACGCAGCGAGAGCGCCGGGAGTGTCCTCATCTTCATCGCGAAATTTCGCAAATTAAACGAGCACCCTCGAAAGCGCGCGCGGCCCGCGAAAATGCCGAGCGCGCCGGCCGAATCAAAGAAGCGGCTGCCGCGCGGGCCGCCGCCCTCGACGTTAATCAAAGGCGAGCGCGGTTAAATGGCGCTTTCTTCATTGGCGGTATGGTATTGCCGCCCCTCGAAACGCCGCGGCTCGGAATTCGCTCCGCCGGCTAAGGACGGAGAGAAAAGAGGGGAAGCTCTCCGCGCGTACAACGTAATTTGATGAAACAAATGGAGACACGAGTCAACTGCGCAAATACGCTCGAGTCTCTCGCGCTTCATGCAATTCAATTTTCCGGCACTTCTGCTCGCCCTCTCTCTCTCTCTCTCTCGCTCCCCCTCTCTCTTGCTCGCGCGAGGCTTTTCCGCATGCAGTCGTTCTACATAGGAACGCATTCGGTATACAGCGGACGTTTTCTCGATCCCTCTGACTCGCTCTTTAACCAGTTTCAGGCTCGAGCCAAGAACGACAGTTTTCGTAATCCTATGGAATTCAACGGCCTTTTCTGATCTCTCTTTTTCCCCGGCTGCTATCGTGTTTCCGATGTCCTATTAACAGAGTTTCAGATCCCATTTGTGGAAAAACAATTTGTTTATTTGGTAATTCTCGTGCGGCTTAAAAGCTCTTTAAAAAAAAGGTTGTAAATACCAAATTGTCTACGACATCCTTTTTAAATACTGCTTCGGTGCACTATGGTAAATTAGTAAAACAATCTTCTTGAACTTCTTCCAGTTGCGTAATCAAAAGTAGCCACAAAAATTTTGATCCCCTTCAAAGTGTTCAGCGCGGCCCTTACCTCTAATGGAATAGCTTCGTCCAGCCGTGCATCCTAAAAAAGCAGCCCCTCAAAAAAGCCGTCACCCTTCAAAGGAAGCACTTACCCTCCGCCTTCTGACTTTTCATCGGGAAAATAGCCTCGGCGTCCCTTCAGAAACCGCCTCGGCAAACAGAGAAACTCCGCCGAGGAGCAGCGGAGCCCTTCCCCCGATCCTCCGCCCAACAACGGCGTAACCTTTTTAGCTCATCCCGGGCGTCTGCGCAATCCGAGGAGGGGCCGGAGACGAGTGGAAATCCACTCGTCCCTCCTCCCTTTCGGACTAATTATACTCTCCTCGCGAGCAGGAAATTCTCGAAGAAGCGTAAATCTCCGCGATCGACTTCGAGACGGGAAGTGGGAGGAGGCAGCGAGAGAGAGAGAGAGAGAGAGAGAGAGAGAGAGAGAGAGAGAAATATTAATTTATTTCGAGACGTCAGATGAGGTCAGTCGGTCTAATGGCAATGCTGCGAAGCTCCTGGAGTTTATTTCTTGTTCCTTGCTCCTGTATCTTTTTCCTCTTCCTCCGCTGCTTTTTCTATCCGTCCGCCGCTCCCGTTTTAGTTTGAAATCGGGAAAAGTTTAATAGCGTAAAGTATAATGGAGAAGAAAGATTGTTTTGTAGTGCTTGTTTTGACTGCAGTCAGTTTAAATGTAGTACGATGAAATATTGTATCATATCGCAAGTAAAATGAATTTTATTTTATTGATTAAAATGTATAAATAACCGTGCCAATCAATATCTCATGATTTATTAACTGACACGTTTTACATGAACACCGATGAAGCAAAAGTGAAAGAATTGAAGTATGATTAAGTCAAAGTGCACCGATATCATTGAAGTTTACTGAAATTTCAGTTTAGCCTTATTACAGCAAAGTTTTAAGTACTTGATCAACTTTACAAATAGTAGTGCAAGGCAACTGAATGCGTTTAAAATAAGATACGCGTACTTACAAAGGTGTAGTTCAGTTGCTTCAACGCTTCAAGAAACTTGAAATCAAATTTACACTTTCGTCAATTTTCTAAACGATTATATCAATTAGTTAAATTTGATGATTCAAGTTACAATTTTCAAGACTACTCGCTCGACACTTTCGGCGAAGTGCACTAAATTTTAATTTAGAAAAGTAGCAGCGGATCGCCTGCGTTTTATCTCTTTTCAACGAATACTTCCTTCCAACTACATTGCATTTCCTTTTCTGTCCCTTTCTTCGACTCTTTTCTCTATTTTCCTTCTACTATCACGTCGCGTCTCGAACCCATTACGAATGCAGAATAAATTTCCCCTGCGAGACATTTCATGACTCGCTAATTTTAATTAAGCCATTCCCCTATCTAACCCCCGAGCTGCGTGCGCCACCGTGCAGGCTTTGATAACAAAAAAATTTCGTGCGATTCATCCCACCCTTTTAAATATTCATTCGCGGCTCGCCCGTTCGCTCGAATCGGAATGTTTCACACGTTAGCATCTGCTTAACCGTTCTTACGCTAACAAATCTGCTGTTTGTAAGAGGAGGAAAAAGAATTATCTCCGAAAGCCTCTATTGACGTTATGACCCAGCGAACATCTCATTTCGAATCGACGGAAACTTTCGAGACGTTACTTCGAGCAGACACTTTCCCGTCAGTCAAATCAAACGCAAACTTAGAATCTTTTAAAGCTATCAATTCGAACAATGGAGAAATCCGAAACTCTGGAATTTCATTGTGCGCTTAGCAGTCAAGTTTACGCTCGGCGGAGTAATATTTAATCTGAAGACCGAAGGCAGTCTTAAGACGACAGTAGTCGCGGTTCAATTTACGTTCCCTTCGGAAGCCCGAGAGAGCTTCGCAACTTCTCGGAGCTATTATATTGACAATGCCGCAGTCTGCGGAGGAGCGATCGGACTTTCGTTTCTGGAATGCAAATTTCCTAGCCGGGGCGAAGAAAAGAGGCGCGCGCCTCGCTTAACGAGCGGTAAAATCGGCGGATCGACGCCGGGAGAAATAAAGAGCCGCGCGGTTAGAGGCTCGGCACTTAACGGATTAATTGTCCGCGGGAGTAAACGCGAGCCTCTGAAATGGTTTAATTAAATGGAAAGTTTGAAAAAAAAAAGGACAACGAGGCGAGCTCGCGAGGAGGAAACCGCGACTCGGCGGCGGTGGCGCTTTGATTCCTCTTTCTCTGCTCTGGACGCGCCTTTTATCCCCCCCCCCTCCTCCCGCTTATATATCGCGAGCGCCTTTCTATCCGCACTCTCCTGCCGTCTCTTTCTTTCGCCCCCTTTTTTATTGTTAGTATTTGGAGGATGCGAGAGGGAGAGAGAGAAAGCCACTTAAATTGGAATTGCGCGTTTCGTTTATTTCAAGAGCAATTACCATCGCGGCGAGAGAAACAATTAAAAAATCCCGCGCGCGCAATCGTTCTCGTAATATAAGCTGCGCGCTTGTCTTTTCATAACCTCTTGGACGCGCGGAAATTGCCATTTAAATTTATAATTCGCTAAATCTGCGAAATGAAAATGTTAAAAATTAAATAAAGTTTTGATGGCTTCGTGCAAAACTGGAATTCTTAATAATTCCTTTAATGATCAGAACGACGATTCCTCATTTACGCATAAGACAAATCATACAAATAGGTGCCAAATCTCCAAAGCCTTTTTACATTGATCAAGCAAGTGATCCGAGAAGCAGCCCCATCCCAGAGCCCCGCAGTAACTTACCTGCAAAGTACATTACAAGCCCGTACAAGTCAAACATGGAAAGCCGGTGCATCCCAGAATGCTGCGGAGAATAAGCAGCACGAGCAATCGAACAAACCTCCTTCGTGCCCCTCGCAGACTCAATCCCCGCCGAAGGAGGTACGACCGCCCGACTCCGGCCGCAAACAAAGCTCGGCGAACAGGATTAATCGATCGACTTTCCACAATGGGCCCGCGCGGACGTTTGTCTCGTACGTGTGGTGGCCTGCGAGGCCGAGCCCTGTTTACGACGCTCGTGCGGAGCATGCGGAGAGCGACGGGGGTGGAAAGGATTGGCTCGATGCTTAATCAAGCAAATTTCGATACGGAGCGGACGTGCGGGTCCGGTTTCTCCGCTCTGAGCTTTTTTCGAGGAGGAGGAGGAGAGAGAGAGAGGGAGAGTTGAAGAAAAGGGAGACTGATAAAGCGGCACGATTTATGGCCGGCCTCGATCGGCAGAAATACACTTTGAGGAGCTTCCGATAAATTAAGGGATTTATTGTTCGGAGGGAGAATTTAGCTGATTGATATCGAGCTTTTAAAGCTACTTGTCATGGAAGTTTTTAATTAATCCGTTCGGCATTTGCTTAATCGCATTTGATCTAATTATTTACCGGCGAGTCGAGCATTTTTTCAACGAACTGCAGCCAGTCTCACATTAATCAAGTTTATTTTGAAGCCGTGCGTCAAGCAACTGGCCCAGTTCGATAAAACTTGCCGAGTGCAAACAGCATAAAAATCTAGCCGAATGAAATTGTTGACTCTCGAATAACCGACTTTAAAAACAAGCAAGCAATCGAGCGCTCCGGCGCCGCCCGGCGCGCAGAGCAAAAAAAAAAGAATCAAAGAAACGCTCGGCCAAAGAAAAATCAATGACCGAAAATAGTTAAAGAGGACGAAGTCGGCAAAGGGGGAAAACATGCCGGGAGAGAGAGAAAGATAGCCGCCGCTCGCGCGCAAGGGAGATCGAGAGCCGAGGAAGTGGTCCGCTCTTTTGGAAGGGCGCCGCGATAGTAGCAGCTTGAAGTCGGCGAATTTAATTTAACGAGAACTTTTTGAAAGTCCGAGGGGCTCAAACCTCAAGAGGAGGATGGGAGAGTTGGAGTGCCTGGAGCCGCCGCCGATATCGATTGAGCGTTAACCTGTAGTTGGCTTAAAAATAGAGAAGTCGAAGCTGCTGCTGTGTGTTTGACTCAAAGGCGAGGTGGTGCGCCTCTTAAACTGCCGACTCTCGAGAGGTCCGCCGCGTGGCCCCAACAAGCGACCTCGACGATCCGGAAAAGAATGACACGCGCCGAGTGCCACTACGAAGAACTCCTGCCTCCGAAGGAGACAAAACGCTGTTTTCGCCGCTCGCTCAGCCCGTTTGATGGAATAATTTTCGTTCGAGGATTTCTGCTTGTTTGCGCTGGACAAATATACCAAGTCGAGAGTGTTTGCAAGCGAGGATAACGCTTTTTTGAGACCGGTTTACTTCGGGCTGGAATTACGTTTTACGAAAGGGCAACGTTTTTTTCGCTTTGTTTTCCGAACGTGTCGTCTTTTTGATCATGGTGGGGATTATCGGTATCTTGACGCGAATGAAGCGAGCTTGTAAAATGCTTTTCAAACCGGTGGAGGTTCACTCATCAGACGAGAATAAATTGATTTTGAAACGCATTTATTAGTTATTAAAATACTGCCGAGATCTCTCTTTCGAAATATAAATTTTATTTCAATCAATCAAACGCTGCTTCCGTCGAATCGGGGTGTATCATTTTACATTTAATTTCATTTGCGGAGTATAGCAAAATTGATGAAAAAACAGAGGGAGAATTAACGAACCGTAAAACGTCTCTTCAAACTTTATTAAAGTAACCTAAAATAAACATATTTCTTTCGAAAAAACGTTTAAACCCTCAATTGACGCAGAGCTCGCGCAAAATAAATACCTCGACGTATTCAAGCAATCGAGCGCGAAAGAACATTTCTCTGACACCGCTAAAACTAAGGGATCAGAAAAAAGCCGGGCGGCGCATAATTATTCAGCATTACGTCCCGGAATAGATGAAAGAGAATGACCTATAGATTGAAAAAGTAAGAGAGAGAGAGAGAGAGGGGGGAGAAAGAGCAATGGCAAAGGGGGGGGATAAAACGTAAAAAATTAGAGGAAAAAGCCGCGCACCGTTCCGCCACGGCATTGATTCCGCCTTACACAGCTCTCGGGCCAAGCCAGAGAGGGACGAGCAGCCGTCGGGCGAGTAAAGCCAGAGAGAGAAAGAGAGCGGTTAGGAGGTCGTGATACATAATGCAGCCAGCAGCGACGCTCGGACTGTAACTACTCAACCGTGTCAGGGTTATCAACCCTGAAACGCCGAGTCTTTCTCAGCCGAGCGGCCGTACATCCGAACGACCGGCTGGCTTCGTTTTTCTGCTTCTCCTGCAGAATCGCGAATTTTGGCGACGGCGATCCCTTATGAAACGTTGATGCGCCCGCGACAGATGAGAGTGGAACTTTTGTCGCTCTCGGCTTCTGCAGTGCGGCCGCCGCACGCAAGACGTGGCTTATTCACGATGCAGATGCCTTAATCACAAGCTCGCTGCATTCATCCGAGTTTACGCGGGAACTTTGTAAAGCGCTAACGTGCGCTTGAGATACATGTTCAAGTTCGGGAGTAACTTTCGTAATTTCTTAATTAAATTGTTAGTTTTTCTGGACTCTGGCGGCTGCGCTCAATTGTAAGTTATTTCGTTAGTTGAGTCAACCCTCCTTGTAGATAAAAATTTAAACGATCGAATTAATTAAAGTTTCGCCGCGCATATTTGCATGAGAATGGAATAATTTTTAACGATATTTCTGCATTTCATTTGGAGAAGTGAGAATTTTAATTAATCAAAGGCTCCGAAGCACTTTACTTTAAAGCTACTTAGTTCGTTTAAGTAAAATATATATTAATCCTTAAGAGAGTGCTAATTAAATTTTCTTTGCAAGTCGCACCTTCGTTAAGTTGAGAAAGACAAAAGTTGTAAAGCAATTTCGCCGTGACCCTATTTCATTTTTCTCTCTTGCTTTATTTCTCAAGTTGATCTTCCGAGCGAGGCAATGAATTACAAAAAAAAAAAAAACGCAAACAGCAGATTAGTAATCCACAAAGTTTTTCGAATTGCACGTAATAACAAGTAAACAAAATTACAAACCCATTTGGAAAAGCTACTTTCTCAAAGCTCTCAGCTCAGCGCTTTCAAAGCAGCCGTCGACTATAAAATATTCCCTCGCGAGCCAAAGCAAACGAAAAAATAAAAAAAAAAATATATGATCGACATCGGAGTATCAACGACCGCCTCAACAAATCCTCCTCGGAGTGGCCCCGCTTCCTGATAAAACTCTTCCGCGAAAACTCCATAAAGGGTCGATTAATTTTTCATCGGCTTTCAAGGGCGGTAGATTGAAAACTCCGCCGGCGAATGAATTTGCCATGAAGCGTCCGCTTTAACGGCTCGCCCGAGCGTGACTGTTCCCGAAGCGCAAACGAATCGGCGTGCCCGCGTTTGCGTCAAACATTTGACGCGCGGCCGCGGAACCCCCATGAACGAGGCCTCTCCTCATTACGCATGATTTTGCCTTCCGCGCTTCTCTCTCGCCCGTTGCAATTGTGGCGGATGTATATATACCCCCGACGCGCGCCGATCGAATTTTTTCTTTTTTCTCATTCGCGTCATGTGCGCCCAAGTGAGCTGACCAATTGAGTGTTTTTGATTGCGAATTATTGCTGCAGGCCGGACGAGATATATTGGGCCGCGCTCGGAAATGCGAGCCTCTGGCGCGTTTTTCTGCAGAGTGGCGTTAAATAGACCCGCTGCTCCCGCACTGACGGCGCTCCCGGATGTACATTTGAAAGCTTCGGGTGCTGTTTCGAGTTGATGAAAACGAATTTTTATAAATTTTAAAGTTGTTTTTCGAAAATTCGGGCTGATTTTTCGCGATAACGACGAGCGTCGCCGTAATTTTGAAAGAGAAGGTTAGAAATTCCGCCGGAACATTTTTCTCCGAATATTTTTCTGGTGGAAAATTATTTATCAAATTTACTTTTTGCTGAAACGTTCAAACAATAACTTTGTGCTCCTGTATTGCAGGAACGAAGTCGAACGAACGGTTTCAATCGATAAGTTAATAAAGCAAGCAAACAAAAGTATCTCGAAGTTTTAATTTAAAAGAAAATCTCTCCTTTTTTTTCTATCGACGAGCGCCGCATTTAAATCGTAAAAGGGGAAATGAAGTCGTAGGAAATTCAAAATGAGTTTTCATATCGCGCATTTGGGATTCGTAAGAAAGAGGGACGCGGGGGTGGGGGAGGGCAGGAGTAGTTTCTTAACTTTATTTCCTCGTTACCTCGGCGCACAATGTTACTTCAACATCCTTCTCTCTTTCTTCCTCTTGTTCTACGGATAAATTATCAAAACCTACCCGTCGGGACTACCAGTTCCTATGCTGCTCCTCTCTTTTCCCCGAGAGCTGAAAATCCTGACCTACATCGGGCTTCGAGGAGGGTCTTCACTTTTTCGATGTAAGAAAGCTGACCAGATGTAACTCGAACGTTATATACGAGCGCACGGTTTTCTTCGGGGAGGCGAGTTAACAAGATTCGCCTGCGCTTTTCCATATTTTTAATCAGTCAGCAGCCCAATCGGTTATTCCGTCCCGATGGCTTCTGCTTTTCAATTTCATAAAGGACGGCGAACGAAAATATTTCGTCTGCGTTTCCTTAAAACAAAATAATCGAGATCTGCAAATTCGTCTAAAAATTTAGAAAAAAGAGGAGGATCTTTACAAGCAGCTTCCTGACCTACTTCACTTCTTCACTTCGTTTTCTAACCATTTCTGACTCGGGATCAGCCGTCTACTTATTTAAAAAACATCTGCATACTTGAAATATTCGAAAACGAAAATTCCCCACTGCTGAGTGAAAACGAACTCGCGCTCCGCCTCGCTTATTCACGAAAATTGAAGATCAAAGCCAGCGGTATAAATCAAAACGATATCCTTTGTAATACGAGCTTAACTGAAAACTACCCCCGTTAAGTATTAACTCCCAACTCCAATAGCGGCGGCGGAACTTAATTAATTTATTAGCGCTCTCGCAAGCAAGCGGCTCGAGCAATAAACCAAAGTTCCTTAAGGAGAGTATCCCCGGCGTACATCGAATATTAGTATTCTACATCGTGTCCGACTCTACTTACGCGGTTATCGGGCCGTAGAGGCGCCCTTTCATGAATAGGTTAAGGATGTTTACTCCGCGCCTCGGCGGGAGGGAGATACGGGCCGCAAAAATAGCGACGACGGCGAAAAAGCAGTCGACAAGCGCGAGAGGCAGACGCCGGAAGAACTCCTTAGCCGCGTAATTTATTCCAGTATCGTGCATTCCCTCCTCTCGCCCCCTCCCTCTCACCTTTTTCGCACTCGAGTTTTTATTTATTCTTCTTTGCCCGGCGAGCTGTGCTTTCGCCGGCTTTCTTACTGACCCATTTTTTTCTCCAATCACTTTTTTCCCTCCGCTTTCTTCGTAAATTATTTATCTTACCTCTCCGGTGGCTTTCCAAAGCTAGATGCTTTTTTCTTTTTAAAATAGTCTAAATCTTTTATGCGCTTTTATATCGGGGCAAGTATTTTAATATTTTATTCTGACTTTTATATTGCAGCGTTAATGTTTTACTTGAAAAAGTGTATCTACGCGCCTCGCTCGGAAAATTCAGTTTTATCGATTGATTAACTTAACTTAATTCAATGAAAAGCACAGTTTTACAAAAAGTTAAAAGCACCTCGAAAAATAATGCATTAATTGGCTCGATTGAATTCAGACGCGAACGGGTCACCTTCGAAAGTTTTTTTAATTTCCGCGAATTAAAAGAGTAACTTTTTCTAAAACACAGCGGGCTGAAAAAGGGCATTGAAAAATGCCTAACAAGCTTTTGAAAAAGTTTTTCTACATCCCGGTAATCTGTCTCTCGCAGTCGGTATCTTTATCTCTTACCTCCGTTTTTTCACTCAACGCCGTCGATCGAGCTGAGCACATTTGCGCTAATCCGAGTTTCACTGAAATCCGGACTTTTTCCATTTCAACCCGACCGACATCCCTTCCTTTCAACTTGGCTCAAGAGTCGCTTTGATTCGTCGAATTGCCCCTCCGCGCTTTTAAACGAGAGAACCTTCGCTTTTTCCCTTTCCCATCCCTTTTTATTATGATTTTTCCGCTGCTCTCTCGCTCTTTCTCTCTCTTTTACCCCTCGATCCTTCCATTGCTTTCGCGCGAAACGCGCATTTCGCAATTAAAATTAAGGACGAGGCTCAAGCTGGTGTATACATTCAATTTTTAACGATGGAAAGTAGATTGTCGCCGAGAACGTCATTGTAAAGCCGTCAATCGCTCGAGACACTTTAAACTTTTCTTGAGGATTTTTCGCTTCTAAGGTTTATGTTTTGATGTAGATAATAAATGTGTATACAGTTCTTTGGCTTATCACTTTTTAGGCACGTTTTACTGTGAGTAATAATTCTTTTGATATATCTGTAGAATAAAAAATTGGTATTAAAGTATTGAGTATTCTTTACGTCCTAATCCATATTCATACTTTTCCATCAATTTCCCATTCTCCCTTGGAACCAGCTTTTTTTTACAATTACCGTTGGTAAATCGCATGCTTTTTGGCATTTTTCCTATGCTTCACCTTTTTTCCTTCTAATATTGCATCTCTTTCAAAGTGTCATTAATTTCACTAACATGTTTTTTACTTGTCATTACTGCAAACGGAACGTGCACTTGTTCATCTCTGTGGCGTTCGTGCACGCAGCTTCTTATCATCGCTGATGGATAAACTGCATAAAAAGTGAAATTGTTCGATGAATGAAAAAAAGTAATTGACGTTCTTGATTGGACGATTTAACTGTCTCATTAGCTGTGAAAAGCAGACTATTTTGCAGCTTCGGCATTAATGTCATTCTGCATTCGAAATCAATATTTCAAAAATCTAGAACAATCGAGCCAAGTACATGTAACGCACTTCACTTTGACGCTCGATTATTCATCAGCCGGAGCATTTCAGTACTTGCATTCTCGTCATTGCATTCATATTGTGACATTTACTGTATCACCTAAGTACTCGAATCTGACGCAATAGCGTAAAAAGTACACTCCGGTGATTGAAAAATGCTCGAGCAGTTGCGTCAGGTTGGAGCTTGAAACGGTAATTGCCGATCTCTCGTTTATGTTGCTTGTTGGTGTTGATGCAAGGGGCAGGAGATACCTATATACATATGGTACGAGTCATACCCGACCCACAGCGGCGAGGGTTACGAAGGCCGCGTCTCCAAGGTCAGCCCGAATTCGCCCTACGGCGTCGCGAGTCTCAATCTGTCCAATATTCAGGAGAATGATCAGGGATGGTACGAGTGCAAAGTCGTCTTCCTCAACCGGTCACCGAATAGTAACAAAAATGGTACCTGGTTTCACCTGGACGTTCACGGTATGTTTTTTTCTTCAGGCTCTTCTTAGTGGTCCTCAATTTCAAATAATTGTGTTTTAAGATAAATGTGAATAACCCTCTTTTGCGCAAAAAAATGTCAATTTGTCAAATAATATCAAGTGTGCTTTCGCAAAAGTAAAAATTTATATCTCATTAAAACTTTTAAATGTAATTAAACAAATAATTCGTGTCTAACCACTAAGCTATAGGATCACTCAAACAAAATTGAACGCTATACCTAAATTTCGTTCTTCCAATTACATTCATTTTCACTTTTCCTCGAATATTATCAGCACCCGGGAAAACCACGACGTCACTGACCAAACGAACTAACTGAATTGAAAACCTTTGCAGCGCCGCCCAGATTCACAATCACCCCCGAGGAGATGATCTACGTGAACCTCGGCGACGCGATAATCCTCAACTGCCAAGCGGAGGGCACCCCGACGCCGGAGATGCTCTGGTACAAGGACGCGAATCCGGTCGATCCATCCTTGACGGTCAGGATCATCAACGAAGGCACCGAGCTCCGGATCTCGATGATCAAGACCGAGGACATCGGCGACTACACCTGCCTCGCGCGCAACGGCGAGGGTCACGTCAGCCACACCGCTCGCGTCGTCATTGCAGGTCGGTCTTCACTTTGCGATTGCTCCAAGTTTGGCTGAATTTCGTTTGCGCGAGATGAAAGTTTGACTGGGCTTTGAGCTTATTTCAAGTAGAACAGTTCTACGATTGTCAGACGTAATTATGATAGATGGCAAATGCATTAGGATAATTTACAAAGGCAGAAAGGAATTTGATGGATTTAAAGAACTGTTTTATAACTCTCTACTTCAGAAGGTTAATAATACTGTTTGTAGAAATTTTATATAAATATACTGAATTAGTGATGAAATGAAAAGAACCCTTTGAAACCTTCTAATATGGATCATCTAAATATATCCTCCCTTTGAAAGGGTCAACAAGTAGTTTTAAAGTTGAAACAGAAATTTACTTTGATAAATCCTAATTTATAGATAAATATCTTGACTTACAATTGTAGTTTCATATTAATTAACAAAAAGCAGATAAAACTGCCATACTTTAAAGGCTTACGCTCTTAGTAGTTTTAAGCCTTACTTTAATGCACACGTGTAGAACGAAACTTCAAGTGCAGCGCAGTATTTCGCTTAAGTTTCTCGGGCATTAAACTGGGCTTCCGACTCCTCTTAAGTGCTTCTGCAAAGGGCACATTAGCGTGATGAAATCCTAAATTTTCGTTGAACCTCGTAAAAATTTTTTCCCCGAACTTCCAAACCCCTCAAAAATACGCTCGTCGCGAAGCGGCCAGTGGATTAAAGCAGCCTTTTAAGAAAGCCATGAATTTCGCGCCGTTAATTTCGCGCCCGGCAAGACAAATCGTAAAAAACTATTCCCCGCATGCATAAACATGAGAGAATCCATCGCGGAAATAAAATTGCTAAATAAATCTGGCGCACTGCACGCAACAGCGGCACTCCGCGATCCTGCATCAGATGCAGAAAACGTATAGCCGTATCTTCGTGCTAATAAACATACGCTGTAAAAAGCATTCGCATAAACCACTGCGCGACCTGAAAACCCAGAAAGCAATCATTTTACACCGTAAAATTCAAGCTTCGCGGAAAAACTGCGTTGACACAAACTTGTTTTACGGTATGTGCGCGAAGCCGGAATTTTCTTTTGTTCGGCGGGCTTTCAATGATTTTCGTTAATGGAGCGGCAATAAAATAAATTTTAAATGACCGATATTTTATTCAGGCGACGGAGCTGAAAATGCAGAATGCAAAATCAATAGACACAGAAATTGAAATGCGATATGGAAGAAATTTGCGGGGCTCATTATCCCCTAAATTGATTCCGGTAACTAGTATTGTTCAATAAACGCACTGAAACTAAACGTAAATTTCGCTTATCCGTGGACGCGGGACACATTAGCATAACGCCAATAAATATATTAACGATTATTGCTCGACACACAATGCCGATCCGAAAGTCGCGAGCTCAGCGATGCCTCGGCGGGCGAATTTCGAAAACGCGCGAGAATTAAAATTCCGAGCGTCGAAGTCCTGGAGCTGAATCCGAAGGGTCACTGCTTCTCGCTTAAGAAATACGCGGGCATAAAAATCTCGAGCAGTAAGGCGCGAGCAAATCCAAAAGGGCGAGTAAAAGGAGAGCAGGGAATAAAATAAAAGGGGCTGATCGAAATACCCGAGGCTCCCGGAATGGGTGAGGCGCAGCGGCAGGTATTGGACTCTTAACCCCTTAAATCCATAAATTTTATGGACACCTCGAGAGGACGAAGCATCTTTTTCCCTCCGCGCTCGTAAAATTTATAGGTCGATGCATTCAGCCGTCCGCGTCGCGCTTCTCTCTTTTCCCCCTTTCTTTTTTTATTCTTCCTTCTCGCGCTCGAGCCGGCTGCGATAAAATTCAAGTTAGGCAAAGTGGCCACGGTTACGTTTCGGATTTTGCGCTATCGCTTTCCGTCCGCCAATTAAGTCTGAGCCTCGGGCGTTTGCGCGGGACGACTTCGCTCCGCGAGCTTTTTGTCGGCAAATCGGGTGTCTGGGTATAAAAAGATGGGTACTCGCAGTGGGTGGCCGAATTATCTAGATTCGTACTGATGGAAGAATGAATTTTCCGATATTTTATTTAGTTTTATATTAGATTGATTTTTCTACGTGAACATTCACAATTTCAAATACCAATGCTCGGTATGTTCTTTGGAAACGTATTTAGCTCGTGTGTGAATTCAGATAACAAACCGATGTACTGGTTAAAAACCCTCGCTCAGAAAAATCTTGGGGCT
>JAWWEM010000010.1:27144810-27174270 GCA_035582935.1 Ormyrus thymus
CCTTATAAGGGCCACAAGTTTATTTTAAGGCATCGGATCAGGCCCTGATGTATGCCCTAACAATGATTCTGATCGGGCTGGTTCTCGTCCGATCACCAAAGTTAAGCAGCGTTGGGGCGGTTAGTACTTGGATGGGTGACCGCTTGGGAATCCCGCGTGCTGTTGGTATTCTCTTTTGCATTTCTTTTTATATTATTTTTAAATACTTCCTGAATCTATTCACGAAAGTGCAACAATGCAAAATCATATAAAACTCAAAAAGAGGACTTATGGATAGGCTGTAAAAATAAAAGCAGATTATTTAAATGTCACCACTTCTGATATTATGATGTAGTCCATGATTTAAAAAAATATCAAATTGAATTTCAACATTAAAAAAACTATATGTTACATGTATATTAAAGAACTTGAAAAAAGTAAAAAACAAATACACATCGTCTTCGAGAAAAAATAAATATACTATACAAATTTTAACTTCAAATAAAGATCTGCGAAATTCTTAAGAGAACAGACTTCTAAGAAACGTTGCTGCCTCCGCGCTGCCCTCAAAAAGCTCTCGAAGCGTAACGAACGAGTATCATTGTTCGAAGCGGTGAAATATTCTTTAACTCCCCGGTAATTAAAAAAAATAAAAATGAAACACCGCCCTCGCAATCGCGGCGTCGCCTCGAAAGAAGCAATTAAAAGCATTCGCCTCCTCCCCTCGCCGTCGCGTAATCCCGAAAACCCTCCGCCCTTCCGGAGAGTTATAAGAAACAGAAGCAGAAAAGAAGCTCTCCCTCGATTGTATCAATTAACGTCAAGCCCAGGCCGTAGATCCTCAAGCTCTCTTCCTCGCGCGCCGCTGATTTCCTTTCCATTCGCGCTCTCTAGTTTTTATCCGTCGCTCTCCCTCCCCGATCGCGGCGTCTTTATTCCCGGGGCTCTCTGTATTTAAAATTCATATTTCCAGGCGGCGATTACAGCTTCGGTCGTTAAGCTCCCGCACTACCGAGGCGCGTACGGCTGCCCTGAATATCATTGCCAGTCCGCTCCTTCTTTCCTTTCCCGAGCTTTCTCGGATGGCGTCGTTTCGTTGCACTTTACGCGTCCGTGCGCACGCAGACGGCCAGGGGGAGCTTTAGGCTCGAGCGCACTTGAAAGGGCCAACCCGAGTCTTCGCGGCATCGCTTACGCGCCGGCGGATTGAGCGACGACGCAGCCGGGCTGCGTGCTCGCGGATGGAAATCCAAGTGTGGAAAGAAGCTGTTCTCGAGTGCCCCGGACGTGGAAAGTGTCGAATTCCGCCCCGGATGCTGCGTTTTAGTCCCCCCTTCTGTTTGAGCTCCGGATTCCGACTCTTTTGTGCTCGTTCTTATACGCTTTTCTCACATGCGGAATCTTTTATGTTTACCGCATTCGTGTTAAGCGACTCGATATCGTAAATAAAACTGTATCTTAATGTTCAGAGTTAACCTCTTTGAGTCAGGACTTGATTAATTGAATAAGTAAGGCAACTATGTATTTTTTCGGCACACCCATATATTTCTATACTCATACAGCAAGTTACGAATTAATTTTCACCTATAACATTTACATTTACATTTGCATTGACATTCGAGCCGACGTTTACATTGCGCGAATCCGCACTGCCTGCAGGTAAAGCGAAGATAGTGATCCCGCCGGCAAACGAGACGAAGCTCGAGGGCGAGAAGGTCGAGTTCAAATGCGAGGCCAAGGCGCTGCCGGGCAACGTGACGGTGCGCTGGTACCGCGAGGGCGCCCTCATATCCGAGGTCACGGAGCTCGACACGCGCGCCAGCGTCAAGATGGACGGCAGCCTCGTCATCAACCCCACGAGCGCCGACGACACCGGCATGTACATCTGCGAGGTCTCCAACGGCTTCGGCGACCCGCAGACCGCCAGCGCATACTTGAACGTCGAGTGTCAGTTCTCCGATTTGTCTGTCGGACTCATTTCAGTTGTTTTACGTCCCTTGTTTCTTCAATTATTCTTCATGATTTAAAGCTTTTGTCGAAATTTCGAACCTTCAATTTGTCAAAATCGAATATTTTATTTTTGAAAACTGTGACCAAGAAAAAACAAATAATACGTTTAATATTTATCCAGTTCAAAGCGTCCTCCACGTAAAAATAACGCGATCGCCATTGCAGATCCGGCGAAGGTGGTATTCAATCCCACCGTCCAGTACCTCCCGTTTCGCATGGCCGGCGTGGTGCACTGCTACATAAAGGCGAACCCGCCGCTGCAGTACGTCACCTGGACGAAGGACAAGCGGCTGCTCGAGCCGTACCAGGTGAAGGACGTGGTGATAATGACGAACGGCTCGCTCCTGTTCACGCGCGTCAACGAGAACCACCAGGGCAAGTACACCTGCACGCCGTACAACACCCACGGCACCCAGGGCAGCTCCACCCTCATGGACGTGCTCGTGCGCAACCCGCCGACGTTCACCGTCGAGCCCTCGCTCATGTACCAGAGCAAGGTGGGCGAGACCGTCCAGATGCACTGCGACGCCACGTCCGAGGGACAGAGCAAACCCAGCATCACGTGGCGAAGGGTTAGTACGAGGGTTTTCATCTATCGGGAAAGGCTTTTTTGACTAATTTGTAAGCTTTTTTCCTGAAGTAAATTGTGGTTTGAAATTGTTGATGAGCGGAAGCTTGGCTTGTAAAGGCAGCTTTTAATTCCAAATTTCTTTGAAAATTTCTATTAAGTAAAAGGGTCTTTGCTGCTTTTAAAAAGATAAAAGCTTATTTAAATTTTTCCCTTGTCATTTTTAACGAAACCACGAAGCGATTTTGAATTGTAAATCTCCTGTAAACTAAAGTTTTTTCTGCCCCTTTTTTTCGAAACCTAAAGCGCAATGTCTTAGCTTCATTTTAATAAATGAATAAAAACGTGGATGCAAACGTTTAAAAAATACATTCAAGGAAAAGCTAACTGCTCGAGATAAGCAGGTCACCAAAGCTTCGAGCTCTCGCTAATTCCTCAAAAATCGACAGAAGGACAACCAGCAGCTGCCGGAGAAGCGGATGACGCTGGAGCGCGGCAACCTGACGATCGAGGGCCTGAGACGCGAGGACTTCGGAGCCTACGAGTGCGTCGCCTCGAACGAAGTCGGGACGCTCGTCAAGGCGACGCAGCTGATCGTCCAGGGCACGCAGCCGCACGCGCCCCACAACGTCACCGGAGTCGCCGACGAGTTCTCCGTCACGCTCAACTGGCTGCCGGGGTACTCTGGCGGTCCTGATTACAAGCAGGACTATACCATTTGGTGAGTGGTTCGTTTGAGCTGCGGAGGAGATTTGTAAAGATTAGTAAAACGGAAGTTTCTTGGGTAGGTTCAATTTTAGGAAATTTCTACCCGACTTAACAGATTGCCGTGGCTTAATTTTTCTTTCGAAAAGAAAAGAAAAAATCTCGTACGCGAGCTACGTTAGAAGGTGGGATTACAATTAAAAAGGATTTTATAAAAGTTTTATCCATAACGCTGAGGTTTAATTCTTAAAAAAGAATTTGAAAGTTTTACTATCAAGTTAATTAGAAAAATGAACTTTGGTAGGAATTTTAAAGATCAATTCAACTAAATTAGTATCAATATATGAATTTATCCAGCACGATGTAGTGGATAAAGTACAATGACCCAAAGCTAATTTATTATTCATAGAAGTATTGTAGTTATTATAAGCCCTGGCACGCCATGCTGGGAATACAGCTTCCTATTCTAAACTGTTAATTAGCAGTATTAGTCCCAACCGCAAGCTGCAATAATATTTGATGAACCTATAACTGCATATTCTAAAATGTCACTCATTGAAGCTAGCTAAATATTCTATCTACATATTAATCATTATTATTATAACGATATAATGCTTCAAATTAAACTACGAAGCTAATTAATTTTCATGGGATATGTAAATTCGTTAATCCTCGAACTGAAACAGCAGCAAAGCCTTATAAATAAACAAAACGCGAATCATAGCAAAATATTCTAAAAACAGTGAGAAGTTAATGCCATTCCGTCTGGGATTGCAGGTATCGCGAACAAACACATCAAGAAGCCCAATGGACGACAGTTCCGGTAACGCCTTCCGGAAGCACGACGGTAACAATAAGCAGATTAAAGCCCGGAAAGAATTACGAATTCCAAGTCGTTGGAAAAAATGCACTCGGGGACGGCACGTTTAGTAAGACGATTACCGTCAGAACAAAGGGTGAGCAAACAGCACAAAAGTTCTTTTAAGATTGACGTTAACTTGCTTAATTGATAACGTTACTTCTTAAACTTGACTTTTTATTTCTGTTAAAATCTAATGAATAAAAACTAATGAGCAATTTTGTCGTGGATGCAGAAATAGTAGATAATAAGGCGCCAACACCATCCTCCAGTTCGGGGAATCAACCGCCAGCTGCAGCAGCAGACCAAAGTGGTGGTAAGTTAGCTTGTTGAAAACTAATTTCCTACGTTACTTTTAAAAATAGTCAATCATCTGATTAACCAGATGATCTTATTTAGATTTTTTATCCTTTTTACGCTTCCGCTGTTCGATTGTATTTTTTCTCTGCTACCAAGCCAATATTTTCCACAAAACGAAAAATATTGTAAATTAGATCTGAGTTTATAATTTTCACGTACAAAGCAAAGCGCAGCACGCAAAAGACTTTCCCTCGGCAAAAAAAAGAGACGTTAACATTAAAGCACACTTAACCCAGGAGCAGGACGGTATAAAACGCGAAGCGTGTCACATTTCTGGCGCCTCTCAGCTCGCGAGTCTAGTTTGCAAAATTCTCGGCGGCGGCAAACAGCCTTACTTTCGAAAGTGTTTCGGAAGGCAAAGTTGCGAAGTTCGCGGGCGGAAAAGCTCGCCTCAGCCTTCAAGCCGGGCCGGGATTTCTTCTATCCCACGTCGCGACGTATCGTATCGGCAAACCCATCGAACTATTCGCTCCACTTCCGCCTTTATTTCCTCTTTCCGAATTCGTCGGTTCATTGCACGACATTTGTACACAATGACGTCCCTTGTATCCTTCTTGCCTCTCCTCCATTCTCCTTTTTGTCTCTCTTTTCCTCGACTTTCCTTCATAGCTGGTTTTGACAATTTCCTCCAGCGTACATTACCTCCTTTACGGTAATACGAGCCCGAAACAAACCGTTATGCTATCGGACACTTTTAAACATTTCGACGGTAACTTTTCAAACTTTTTATCTACCATCTGTTTTACACAAGTCGCAATTCTAATAAAGCGCTCGACGTCTCTTTCGTCGGCTTTGTATCACTCGCGATTCTCGATAACTGCATTAGAGGTATTAGAGAGCGCTTTATAGCCGCAGCCATTACTGAAAAGTCATACAGGGAAAGCCAAAAGATTGCCGGCTAACGCGACCCTCCAGGATAGAGAAAAAGAGAGCCGCGCTAAAAATGCAAATAACCGAGCAAAAAGAAACGAGAAGCATATACAGTAACGGAACGAGCGAAAGCGATATTGAGTATAGAAAGAGAGGGTAGAGAGGAAAGTACGAAAGAAAAGAAAGAAAGCAATGAACTTAATCTACTTAACCCGACAGCGGAGTCCACCGAGAACAAAAGGGAGCGAGGGAGAAAGCGAAGCCGCGCCGGTGACAAAAAGAAGTACAAAATGCCGCAGCGACAGCGGGAGAGACCTTCATACATTTTAAACGAGCCAAAATGACGAAAACAATCCCAACGCTAATTTTGATACCGTTGAATCCGCACCGGCAAGCGGAAATCAGTTTATTCCGCGAGCCGGAATCTCGTTGCATATATCCTCTCCTCGCTTTCGCTCCCCAAAGGCGGTGGCGCGTGGGGGGGGGGAGGGTGGCGCGAAAAATTTTTTTTCCACCGAAAAAAATCCGGGCGGCCGCCGCCGCCGCGCGGCTTTTTCCTTTCGTCGCCGGGTTCGTTAGTTGCAAACGATGTTTGTTAAATTTACGCGAGGACTGCCGCGATTGTCAGCGATTTTATCCCTACCTCCCCCGCTCTCCGCTTGCACGGCCACAGCATCGGCGAATTTCAGAGGTTAGGAGACGCGAGGGAGGGGCGCGGAAAAATCAATTCCTGCCCGAACGTTGATCTCGACTCCGCCGCTGTTTTACTGAACGGGTCAACTTTTTCGAGTTGATTAACGAATTTGGCGGGGCTATGCGGGATCTGCGCGTTTAGATACAGGATCGATTAGAAAGGTTGCGGGCAATATAGAGAACGCTGGTCGATTTTCAAATTTGTGCTCGTTTTAAATAGATAATACATCCTTACTTTTTCTGTTTTTATGTAAGGTTATTAATAAGAGAAAATTCAATTTTAAAAAGCTGAACAATCTTTAATGTTTTTTTGAAAATGATACTGATCTTATATTTGATGTATCAAATTGTAGAAAAATGTAATTTAAAACTTTAGGAAACACACTTAAAGTTTAATGTTAAAATAAAAATGTATGCAACATATTAATTTGTCAAATCTTCTATTTTACTAAAATTAAAAGTAAACTTTAAAAAATGCCTATTTAAAATTTCTTTCGGTTTTTAATAATATAACGCTGGTCTACCTTTTCTTTCACTTCAGCTTTCAGTTATACCGCAAACATAGTATTTAATAAAAGTTTAAACCTTACGAGTTTAATCAAATGCCGCGCCGGCAAAGTTGAATTTTAAAAAAATATATTTTCCTTCTATCAAGAGAAAAAAAAAATTAAATTGGTACATACAATCGGCGCAATATTTTCCCGCTGTACCGAAGTTCGCAAGAATTTTTAGCATGGCTCTTTTACGACAATGCATGATATTGGCGATTCCATAGTACTTTTATGTTTGCATAAACCAAGTGCGTGTATTTTTTTTTCTTTTTTTATTTTTTGTTCGGCTTTTTATTACAATAGCTCCGCTTCGTGATGTCATAACATTTACGATGCCCGCGTATGCTCCCTCTATCTTTTTCTGTTTTCATTCAATTACACTTTACGGTTTCCGCAGGCAGACACGGTTTTTTAATAAAAAAAAAGTTTACTTTTCGCAATTTCTGTATCAATTTTTGATTTGTTCGAGTCTCTGCGTGATTTTATCAGTTTCTCGGGATAATCAAGCTTCTATCGTTATTTAATGCTCGTGTAAAAGCGCGTCTGCATTTAGAGGTCGTATCTCTATTTCGTTCAAAGTCTAACATGTTAAAACTTCCAGTGCATGCTTTTAAAGTGTATCATTTTTAAAAAAAAATCTAGTAATAACATGAGATTCGTGATTATCGATCATTAAGAAAAGTAAGAATGAGTTGCTTACCTTATTTTTAATTTTTAAGTAAAAATTCCGCTTATTGAGGTAACTTTGGCCTTTGAAAGTAAATTTAGCCCAAATGTAAAAATGTGCTTATTTACGTTATAATTGCTTAATGAAACAATTAAATGCGATGATTATTCTGTAATTATTCAATATTTTTCTTTTTCGTTAAGCAAGTATAACATGAAATAATATATTTTTACAGGTGGGCTTGAGTTACCTTTAAAGGAGAAAGTTACCCCCGATAATGGTAGGTATTCACTCTATAGAAACCTAAACACTTATAAATTCTAAAATTGTCATCTGCTATCGTAGGACCGAGACCAGGACCGCCACGGAACGTGTCTGTAGCCGAGATCAGCAACGGCTTTCTTATTACCTGGATGCCTCCGATCGAAAGAAGTCATCTTGTTAAATTTTACACCATTAACTTTAAAACGGACGGACCTTGGAAGACCCTCAACAAGGGTCAAATCCGGCCAGAAGATACCAGTTATCTGAGTGAGTTGATTTTATTTACCGAACTACTGTCGAAACTATTGCACCCGATCGGCATTGATAATCGGCCTTGTCTTCGTGCAGTGAAAAATCTGGTCGGCGGCCGGACGTACTACTTCGTAGTGTTCGCCAATTCGACGGACAGTGCCGGGGCGAGCGAGCAGATAAAGTACGCGGTGCCGGCGCGCGTCAAGCACAAGGCTATAACCGCCGGCGTAGTTGGCGGAATCCTCTTTTTCGTCGTCGCTATTATCCTGAGCGTGTGCGCGGTCAAGATCTGCAACAAGAGAAAGCGACGAAAACAGGAGAAAGGTAGGGAAAGCGTTCTTCTTCCTTGGCGGTCCTTTGACTGCGTCTTTTCTTTTTTTTTTTAACCAAATTTTTTTTCTATATTTTTTAACTGAATTTTTTTTCATTTTAATCTTCTCTCGTAAAGTTGAATATTTTATCTCAATTAAAGTTTTTCATGTTTCATAGGTCTTTGCTTACTTTTCTGTAAAGTGCTGCTTCTTTTTTGCTGAAACTTTCGAAGAAATTCAATTTTCGAAGTTTTTATTTATGATAAATGTTGTTGCGATGTAAATTGAGTTAAAAAACATTCGTCAAGTGAATATTAAAAAATGTTATAACGAACTTCAATCGTGTTAATTCAATATAGATCGTTACTTTTCATACTTTGCACACTTTTGTGCATTTGCAAAAGGGATTTGAAGTTAAAAAAAAAACGCAAAGTACTTTATGCGAAATTAAAAGAGAGAAGCAGCGCCCAAAAGGCGTAAGCGACGGCCGACGCCCCGTATCCTGGTAACCATGAGGTCCTGTTTTAACATAGTTTCGTAATATTATAGAACTGCTTTCAGCGTATAATATGGTGGCCTGCCGGGTAACAGACGCCCGAAACGGCGCAGGGCAGGGTCCCCAAGGAACAGTGCCTTTGAAAAAGTGAGTTTCTCTCAACTTGTCATCCTAAAACTTATACGAAAATAATCTAAGATTTAAATATAGAACTAATTTATAAGACGAGCGTTCTCCGACTGGAGGACTTTGTAAGATGATTAATATAAGTTAGTACGATGAGATCGTACTTGCATTGTTGTAGAACTTGATTACTTCAGTATATAGCTTTGACTCGTAAAAGAATAAATATAACTGGTACCCTTCAAATTGCTTTTAAGAATTAAATGGTATTGCTATGAAGCATTGAAGTACTAAAATGCAATTGCGTTCTTGAATAAGTAAGAATATAAGTAGGGTAATAGTAAAGGTGTAGGGATTAAGACCTAACAGATAGGAATAAGCACCAAAGCATTCGTTTGATTTTTCACAAGCGTTTGATAGAACTAAAGCTATAATAACTATAATTATTAGATTAAAGAAGATAAAAGGCGTTTTATTTTAAAGCAGGTATATTGAAATTAAATTGTCAAGATAGAGCTAAGGCTTATCTTGACTATAATTATTGTTCATAATTGAATTCTTCAATAAAATACAATTAATGTAGTATTTAATGTTCTTTAATCTTCTTATCTAAATACCCAAAAATTTTAGAATAGACTTGATACTAATCTTAGCACAGGTTAAGATTTAACCGAATCAGCAGAGGTATTTTGGACGAAGACAAAGATTTTTCATAAAAGTTTACGGAAAATAAATTATCTACTATTAAAACAAATTCAAGATTTATATGTAGTATTTGAATTTTACTATAAAGTGTTTTTTGAATTCGGAAAAATCAGAAAAAAGAACAATCCCTTTATTGCAGAGATTAATTACAAATCGTACAATGTACCCTCTGTACAAGAAACTGCTGCTGAAATGTACTAACATTTATTTCGAAAAAATATTATGTTATAGTTATAATTCAACTATTCAATGAAGAATTGTCAAAAATTTAAGCATATTATTGTTTAATCTATTGATAACCTTGGAATCAATAAATGGCTACAATCAAATCAATTGGATTTCATTAGTCACATTATCACAAATTCCAAATTGTCTTAAATTTGTTTTTTAATAGTAAAATACTGAATTCCATTCTGGCAACACTATTTTGACTGACAGACGACTTGATTGTCATAAACCACCCGATTATTCATTATCCACAGTATGGATTGAGACATCACGACTTCAATTCGTCAGGAAAATTGCATCGTCGAAGTTATTCATTAGAGAGCACAGTACATAGATAACGTAATTATAATTTTTGAACGGCATCCAAAAGTCCACAATACGACTGCAGCGATGCCTATTCTGGATTACGACAATTTTTTTTACAACTTTTTTTTCCTTTCATAATTTAATGCCGTGACTTTCCTTACAGACCGGAAAAAGTCTTTTGTTACTTTTGCTTTGGTTTCATCTTCTTAAGAGCCAGTGAACCGTTTTTTACATTCTCTTTTGTTTCTTCATCAGACATCTTTCGTTTCAACACGTTGCATTCACCCCCATTGTTTTTTTTTTTTTTTTTTGTAAATAATTTCTCTTCAGTTTTTTCAGATCACATTCTTCCACGATGATTTCTTTACAATTTTAATTTTTTATCTGGATCTTAAGAAGTTTTTTCGGCTGAAAGATATTTCAATCGTGTGCGCCCGAGGTCGAAGGATCCCTTTGCACGTCCTCTCATTGTCTTTCACTCTCCTTCGTCCTCGCGGTCGGCACGTGGGATTTTAAAGATGAGTCGACGCGTTCATCCTTGGAGATTGCAATAACGGAATTTCGCCTTCGATCGTCACGGGAAATTTGCATTGTTCTTCACATCTTTTTTATCGCATGTTAAATATCCAGAACGGGCTGTACGGTTCAGTTGAAAAGGAATATTTTAGTCGTTGAGTTTGAGCAGTAAGTGAGGAAAGCTCGTAGAATCGCTTTAAGTAAAGTTATTACACGTAATCATATATCAGTTTTCATTTTAAAGAAGATTGGTAAGAACAGCATTATTTAAAGCTTTAAAACGATATTTTCGCTCGCATCATTTGGACTCGAACTAAAACGCTAAAATATCTCTAATAAAGCAAGGCTTTACTTAAAAAGAAGCCATCAGGATAGGTTCTATAGGTACACGTTAACGTCTCTTGAGAAATCACGGGAGTAGTGGAGTCGAAACTAGACATGAATTATGCTGGCTTCACTAGTTCCATTTGGACAAGTTGGAGCGTTCAAATTTACATATTAAAGTTTCCAAGCAAATTATAAATATCAATCCAACTTACTCTTAAACTGCGTTTTACTCAGCAGTCAAATTAAACTTTAGATTTTAGTTCTAAAATTAAAAAATAGTGTACTTTCGACTCTGCTCTCGCGGTACAGAAGAGAGTTAGAGAACAGAAATTAAATGTTATAACTCGTTTGACAAAGTTAAGCATAAACTTTAGCAAAAAAAAGCAAAAGAAAGAATCATGGCTTGGACTGACACATTGGGGTGTCTCTTTTGTCCTCTTGTTTCCATAGGTCGACAAACTTAAACGCTTGCGGCGAGTCAGTGTCGACGCTGACCCGTTGCAGCCCGTTGAATCCGCAACCACCACAACCTCTTCATCAACCACTTCCTACGCAAGTAACCCCCGCCACCACTGCCACCTCGGAGCCGGTCCACGATCAGCCGGTACCCCCGAATCGTGATCGTGATCATCACACACTCCATCTCGAAAATCGGGATTACGACAGCGTGTTTATCATTGAAAGGCGGAACAGTAAGCCCAACATCCGCTAAAGAGCCAAACCAGACCGGATCATGAGTTCATTCGAGAGAGAGAAACAGAGTTAACACCACTCCCGGATACATAGATATATCGCATTAATTATTCAGAAAAAAAAGACAAAAATGCACAATCGACCGCCCGACTCATTAAGAAAAAGTTATATGTGGACGTTTGTTGAGAGAGAAACTGAAAGACAAAGCAAGCCCACTGCAAATTGTTACTGTATATTTACTGCTATTACTTAATTACCAATTTTACTATCACTGTGACCGCTATTACGATTAAAAAAAAAGATTTATACGAATGTGAGACTATCGCCTCTCCGCTCTGCAATGTTACCTGCTAGGACTAATCTACTTTTATTACCGCAACTATAAAAAAAAAAATTATACGAAACAAAAAACTACTACTGCTCTATCGTCATCACCTACCACCTACCTACCTATCTGCTACTACTTAGGATGATTGTCATGAAATACCGTAGATGAGATGAGCAATACAGGCAAAACAGCTATAGGACTTTCACTAGTTCATCCAGTCAGTACCCTACCTAAGCTCGGCGGATTAGGGAGTACATAGATACAGCCATTCGACAACATCATTCACCACAGATAACAGTAGACTATCACACTTTTTTTAATTACATTCATTCATTTATCGTGTTTCGTTCATTATTTTTGTTCACTGTCGTTGGGCCTTCCTTTGGACATGCTTTACCTCGTATATTGCTATTCCCTTGGCCTATAGTAGCGCATCGCCTTTCGTTCAGAGGTCGAAAAACTTGTTAAAATGTGCTAATTATACAATTCGAAAAGTAATGTCATTGCATGCGTTATTGATAAACGTATAACAGAAAGCTAATGCTTTTTATACTGTGTTCATTTACTGTAGATTTGTTTCAAACATTAGATACGTAATGTTGTGTCTCGTTTAGAGTGGTAACTAATCTTGCGACCTCTGACATACTTATCGTAAAAAGTAATCTGTTTTTCAGCAGAAAAGAAATATTTTTTATCATTCAAATTTGATCTTAATTTATCGTGAGATGAGAAATGTAATCGATGTTTCTTTCATTTTCTAATGCGCTGGTGCTTAAATTTGAGAAAATTGCTTAAAACTTTCTTAAGCTTTATGATATAATTTAAAAAGTTTAGTTTTTCTTTTGGCGTTAAATTTTTTTATTGGATTTTTTAAATAATTTTTGTAAATTTTGCTCTTTGGTTTAAATAATTTAACTGTCTCTTCTCGGTTCTTTTCAGTTTCTTAGTACTCGAAGACTCATATAACACTTAAACACAGAAAACGACAAAGTAGGTGCAAACATTTGACTCCCGAATAATTGTTTGCAATTTAGCATATACAAAATACAATATTTTCTTCTAACCACTTTTTAAATCACATTTAGTAACACTTTCCACGATTTTTAGATAATAATTGTAAATTTTTCAATAGTTTTAAGGAATGAGTTTTTAGTGTTACATTTTTTCCTCACAAAGTTCACTTGGCATGTTTTCTATATTTCCAAAAATTGCACTGATAATTTGTAAAACACTATATATATAAATATATATATGTTACTAATTAAAATTTTTTGATTCTTTCTAAAAACTGAGAACTCATTTCTAATTTATTATCATTCCTGTATATTCTTGCAAAATGCTTCTTTAATAAAACATTCTAAAATTGGCTTTCACTAAAAATATTTTAAACTAAAGTTTAACTTTGTTTTTGCAATAATAATAACAATAATGACAATTTTAATACATGAAACCTTATTAACAAGTTTCACAGTGCTGCTTCAAATTCAGTAATAATTTGTAACACAATACTTACGACAGAACTGATAACCATGTATTGCTGTAGATATCTATTTGCTCCCTAAATCTACCGCCCCTATAGAAGTAAAGTTCGATTTATTAGCGTTATATTTATTATTATTACTACCACTATTGTTTTTGTGAATGTAATCGTTGTGTTACAACATTCTCTCTCCCTCATTTCCCTTGCTGCCGGACACGAAGGAGGAAAAAAGGTGACAACATTCGGAGCACCTAAATTCACGATTGCTATATATATGATGATAAATATATTTTTAAAAAAAAGATGGAATGATAATCAATGATAAAAGTTTAATTTGTTTTGAGATTTTTTGACAAAAAGATTGGAAATGAATATTAAGTGGACAAAATTTTTTGATGCAAAGAAAATCCACGTTCACTTCCACTTCACTCACCCGGCAAGAAGCCCTATCACACCCAATTTATCTATACGTGTCTCGCACTGGAATGCGCATGTGCATGATCCCTAATGCCTGCATCTCGACTCATTTTTATTTAGTTTTTTGATCATGTCGATTAATTTGTAAAATAAGTGTATGCCTTATTAAGTTTAGTAATTTTATTTTATCATTCGTTTTACAGTTATGTTGCACGTAAGTGTTGTCACTGCGTCAACCCGAAAGTTCATAGAACAAAAATACACTAAATTCAAATATTGCTCAAAATTGTTTTTGTAATAATCAATTTTTTAAAGTATACATATAGTCTTAATTTTAACTATAAAGCTCTTAATTTTTATTATGAAATTGATGTTGTTTGAATTTGAAAGATGACTTGGTTATTGCTTTTATAAAAAATTCCTTATGTAAATTTTATATTGATTAGTCGTAATTTTATATTATAGAGCATTCAATATTTTCATTAAAAATTAATTAGTACTATTATAATTGTTTCAATAAATATCCATAAATCCGTTGAATTGCATTTAAAGTGCATCTTTTAAATTGAAATACCTTGTTTCAAAAGATGAACTTCAGGTCTTCTCTGAACTTTCTTCGACGCGATCGAAAACTATTTAATACAAAAAAACTAAAGCTCTTTTGCGCTCCCGACACAGATCCCGAAAAAGCCGAGTACCAGGTCTAAGTCTGCTGCGCGACATCATCAGCCCGGCGACGCCGGACCTGGCCCGTCGATGCCGGCCGCTCGGTAAGATCTCCCGGGCGGCGGACGGCCGCTTCGTCATCGCGGACTCGGTCATGTCGTCGGCGAACAACAGCATCCTCGACGCGTCGAGCAGCGACGACGGCGGCTTCCTGCCGAAGAGCCACCACCCGCAGCACCACCAGCGGCTCAAGTCCTCGTGGCGGCGGCCCCTCGTCGGCAACAGCCAGCTGAGTCTGCGCTCGGAGGGCAGCGGCTTATCCATCGGGCAGCCAGCGCCTGCGGGCCTCCATCACCATCACCACCATCACCACCACCACCTGCTGGGCGCCATGAACCCGCTGGACTGCCCGACGGAAATGGCGCCCAACGCCGGCATCTGCACGATCAGCACGCCGCGCTTCCTCGCGAGCTCGCCGAGCAACGCCGGGCCGCAGTCGGCGCCCTGGACGACGCCGACGGTCTACCTGAGCGACCTGAGCTCCGTCAGGCAGCCCAACTCCTCGGTCGAGCGCAGCGGCTCTGGCTTTCCGACCCCGCCGAGCTACCTGCAGCTGCGCTCGGTGCACCAACGCTACAGCCAGGAGCTGCCGTCGCTGAAGGCCATCCACGCCGAGTCCCAGCGGTTCGTGCCGGTGCAGCCGCTGGCCACCTCCTCGCCGCCGCAGCCAGCCGGAAGGCCCAGGGCCAGGCTGCCCCCCAGGCACGCCAGACACGCCAGATCGGCGCCCGAGCTCGCGGCCTCGCCCGACCTGGAGACCTCGCCGGAGAGCCGCTCCAGCAGCTCGGGCTTCGGCAGCAAGAACACCTCGCAGCAGAATCAGAGCTCGCGCAGCGGAAGCACAGTGGCCGAGTGGCGCCCGCCGCCCTACAGGCCACCGCCACCCCCGCTCTCGGTCGGTCGCTGGCTCGAGCTCCAGGACCAGCACCACCCGGCTCTCAAGACCCTCGGCGTGGCGCACAGCATCGGCAACGTCGACGCGGGAAGCGTCGACGGGCACTACGAGTTCGACCCGGTCTCGTGCACGCCCACCCCGACGTCCGCGTCGACGCCAACGCGCGAGGAGAGACCGCCCGTGCACCAGATGCACCATCAGATGCCGCAGATCCACCAGGTCCACACGGTCCAGCAGAGCCAGCAGCCGCCGGCCTCGGCCAGGTACTCGAGGGACAACATCGAGGCGAGGGTCCAGGCAATGAAGGCCGAGTTCCATCAGTTCAGACAGAGGCAGGCCAGGAGGAGACAGAGCGCTCATCTCGAGAGCGCCTGCTGACGCGACAGTGTGGATGAACGCTCACAGTGAACGACATCGCTTATAGATGTTTTGCCAAGAATCTAGAATGGACGAGGTGTTTTTTTTTTTCTCTTTTTTTTGTAACGCATTCAATGACGGAAATAGACAAGTGTGTACGGTGTGACGAGAGAATGGGAGAACCTGTTTGTGAACCGTTCGTTCGTTATGTAGTTCTGGAATTACTTGGGATTTATTGAATGGTAGAAGCCGAACAGCCACGAGGTTCGCGGAGAAGGTAGACTTTCGTTGCGCAGGTGCGATGTGTCTTAATTGCGCGCATCTGACACTGAAGTCTTTTCAGAGTGAACTAACAAAATGTCCGTCCGCGAGAACCGCGACGTTGAGGATTTTCGTTTCGCTTTGGTTCGCGTATTCGCGGGTTCACACACGCATACACTAACAGAAATAAGATTATAAAAAAAAAAAAAAAAAAAACGGGCGAGGCTGATTATGAAAAATACTCCAAAGATACTGTACCACGTACGTGCTCTATACCTTATAAAAAAAAAACGAAAAGTAAACCACGTTTAACCCTAATCGTAAACTGTAAGTAATTATTAATGAATGAAAAAAAAAAATATTAAAAGACGAGAAAACGAAGGCCATACACACTTGTGGCGAAATTATAAAAATAAGTAAATTAAAATGATCCACAAAAATTATGATGAAAATACACCGACAGACAGACATACACCTTACACACACAATATGCCACAATCAAGTAATTAATTAATTAAAAAAAAAAAAGAAAAAAACAATGATGAGCAATGGACTCGAAACGTGATATTAGGCCGAAGCTTGCCTCGAGATTGCTTAAGGACTCACTCGTACTGCACTGCCTGTTTAGGGTTTCGCTAGCGACCCAACATATTATCGGCACAATAATTTTTCTTAAGCAATGTAAAACAAGAGAACATTTAAGTATTAAGCGACGATTAACGACGAAAGAGGGAAGTGCGCGCGGAAGGAGGGAAAGAACACGCGGCCTGGAATTCTTCATCATCATCGTCGCGAAACGAGGATCCGCGAGAGGCGTGTGCAAAAGAGAGATACGCACGAGGTCAATTTCTCTACTACAAATTATACGCGAGCTCTTGGAGGAGAGGACGGCGATTTGCGAGGGAAAACGAGAGTAGGGAGCGAGATTGAGAGGAGTGAGATTAACGAAATTAAAAAAGAACAGCTCTGGAACGGTACCGCGCTCAAGCGAGACGATTCGTTCTCGCGCGCGCGACTAGGAAAATACTCGAGCCGCTCGGGGATACTTTTACTTTTCTTTTTTATAGTACAAACGTTCTTATTTATATATTTAAGCTAATACCTTTGATATAGATCATTAGTACAAGTATAATTAGCGAAGGCTCTACTCACGATTCAACTATAAACTTCCACGACGAACAAAGTGGACACGGAGAAAGGCGGGAAAATAGCCAGGTTTGGCGACTGTGTAATATTTGCAATTGACGAGAAGATCCGAAACAAAGAAATAAAGCGAAGCGACGACGAAATTTCGATGAAGCGAGAGTGAGATGATGCCTGAATGAGTGAGAGCACGAGACAGAGAGACTCATAAAAGAATGACGAAGAGCAATTATATAGTAAATAAACGAGAAAAATTATTAAAAATGTGGTGACGCAAAGAGTACCAATATTCTAAAGTAATTCTAATTGAATTAATAATTTGATAATTAATTGTAAATCATAATGATGTAGCGTGTAGTATTATTAATCGACTTCGAGGATACGGACACGTGGATTTAAAAAAGATGACGAAATGAACTTGTGTTTTTAATAAATAAAGAAATTAATGAAAAAAAAGAGCGATGCGGCCGCGAACGCTAAATCGCTCGTTACTGTTGTATCATATTAATTATTAAAAGTACTGATTAAAGGAAAAAAAACGTGAAAATGAGTGTCATTTGTTCCGGTTTAGTGTAACGATTTCAAAGAGACCGAAAGAAGGACGAAGCACCGCGCGAAAGGCCGCAAATCTGAACCTATGTAGTTTGACGTTTCAAAGTTTGATATTTTTCAATTTGTTTGAAATGCATAGCTTGCGGCCCTTCGCAGTCCTCCGTCCTTCCTTCCGATCGACGAGCGGGAGTCTCGCGAAAAGCCAGCAGTCGAGGAAGAGAAAAGAGGCCAGAGAAACCAGGAGCGCTCGAAAGGGAGTCGTCTCGCCGAAAGGAACTGGAAAAATTCAATGAGAAAAGCGTCCGGATAGAGGATTAGCACAGCCGCGAACAGACCGTCGACTGTGCTGAACCTGTCGATCGACTCTTTATCTTCGACGGCGAGGCACTCGATTTCCGCCTCTTTCTCTGGCTCTCCCTCGGCGCGTCTATACATAGTAGGCCAACAACGCAAATTCGAGAGCCGATCGAGGAAGGGAAAACGCGATCGCAGCCTCGGCTCACGCATGTACTTCTTCTGCGACGCCCAAGTGTGTTTTCCTCTCTCTCACCCATTGTAATAGATAAGCGATAAGCGTACATAAAAATAAGAGTGTAGATATATCATAGTTAGATACAACGATCTCAAAGACGACGCACGTGTTTCGCTACTGAAAATTTAAAGGGGGAGGGTTAAAGAAAAAAGTATATATATATATTATATATATAAAAATGAACAAACTTATTGGTCACCGTATTAAGCGTATTATACATAATTACACCGACAGCACATAAAAGCAAATGCATTAACAAAAAAGTATCGCGTATAAGGAAGGAACGACTATATGGTTGAATCGTGAATATGTTGTGACGATCCTCGTTAACGACGCACTGTTTTCTCATCCGTTTTTCTTTTTTCTCTTGATTTTTCACGTACTGTATCGCACTCTCATATGATCGAATCATCTTATATGCACAATTTTTATGTAAGAGAGTTTTGTGAATATGCGATCTGAGATATCGGTTGTGTAAGAAATTATTTCTCAAGATTTCTATAAAATTTTTTTCAAAAACTTCATAAAAATTGTTAAAACTGCTTGCTCGCACCGCAACTGATATAGGCGAATCGATATTAACGGAATTTAGAGCAGACTATTTTAAAAATTGGGTATTTTCATTTGTAAACGAAGTAATGCAGTCTTGCAATTACCTATAAGTTGGATTGTAAATTACAATTTGTAAAATAAGATCTATGCTTAAGCAATTTCAATTTTTCTTACTTCAACGATGTATGTTAAATAAACACTTTTTGCTCTAACAATACTGTTTTCGTTTTTCTAAAATAAATTTTACGTAAGTTACTGAAAATAAAAAATTATATCACGGCGTTAAACAAAGGCAAATTCGAGCTGATACAACTTTTCCAATATTTAAGCTAATTAAGATGAAAAAAAAAATACTATAAATCAATAACGTTATTGTTTACAACATCAGCTCATTGTACAATTTGCAATGCAACGCCTCTAACGTTGAGACTAAAAGCTACTTTTAAAGAATAAAGCATTTTAAAAATTCTAATAAAGCTTTTAAGATAAAAAGTATATAATGTACTATTTGAAAAGAATTTAATAAGCAATTGTACCCAATTGTATTAAATTAAACGAACGCGATCTACTAATATTTTACTGATCCGCTAAAAAAAAAAACTTTCTGCGCATCGAATTTCTTACACAAACGATTCGAAACTCAAACGATTCTCAACTTTTCTTTCCTTCGATCGCCTAAGCGCACATGTACACATGCACACCTATAAAAATCCTGCTAATTATATATATATATATATATAAAAAATGGCAAAAACCAATGCGCGCAACGATTCTCTCGCGGCCAGGAATCGAGTCGCAAGCGCCGCAAGTCATCGACGGCCGCAAAATACTGAAAAGGCCGACCGTGTCCCACTTCCGCTTTTTTATCGTGTTAAGTCTGTGTGATAATAGTTGAAACCTTTGATAAAAACGGGAGAAGTTTTCTACGACGATCACGATTCGCTTTTTACAGCGACCGAAGAATTCAATGGGAGAGGAGAGAAAATACGAGAAAATCAAATAAAAAAAAAAAAAAAAAATAATATAAAATACATAACGTTACAAGTATAAATAAGACGAAGCCTTCCGTGGAAACGATAGACTGTCGCGCGGAAACGAGCGAGTCGCGCCTTCTCGAGTAGAGTCGACCAATTGTAAGATCGCACGTCGATGACTTGCCTTGCGACGAAAAATTCAGCAGCCGTGCAGAAGCGAGAGAACGATGCATTGCGTCACGCGCAAGACGATACGCGTCGCGAGCGTGCAGGAGAATCGTAGTGCTTTGGTCGAGTGCGTTTTTTTCGGATGCCGAGAGCCGGCGGTCTGTAATATATAAAAGTAACGACAGAAATTCTAGTAAGAGATCGTGGAGGAGCTGCTGAAAAAAACTTGCCCATTGAGTACAATTTTAATTTTAGTTAATTTCTATCGTAGCTTTTTAATTAGTATGCTCTGTGCCCGTCTGCCTGACATACGCACGCATTGCGCATATATTATATATGCAACGAAGTTGCGCGTCTTTATAAAAGAGAACTTCGAATCTCATTATTTTCCTCGCTTAAGTATACATCTTTTGTATGATTTTTTAATTTCGTTCGTAACGATATCCAGAAGCTCATGAATCGCAATTATATATATATAACGTTATCATCGTTGTGAACGATCTTCACAAAGCCTTTTGCACCGACATGTTTATAATGTAACTCCATTTGTATTTTATTTATGAATCAATGACGTTCATATGTGTCCACCAACGGCGTTTTCATATATTACATAAGTTTTTTCGTTCGGTTCGTCATATTTTCCCCGGGATAGAGATGAAGGAAAATCGTTGCCCCGTTATTATCGACTATGCTTTCTCGCTACTCCGAGAACTCCAAGACGTACTAACTTAGGACGAATTGTAGACGATTTATTATTAAATAAAATTAAAAGGAGAACGGTCATTTGAAATGATCCGAGTCTTTTCTTTCAACCTTTTCACCTTATCACCTACAATTTATCAGCTTATTAAAACTATATACTTTTTTATATTAATGTTTGTGAATGAAAAACCATAATCAAAAAATATTTTCTAATAGTCATATTTATAGTGATACGATTTAAGTACATAGAAGCAGGTAATTTTCAGTGATAAATAATAATTACATTTGAAATAGAAAAAGGTTTCAAAAAAAGTTCCATTTCTTCAAAATGGTTTAACAAAATTAAAAAATTCTTTCTAATTACAAATCTCAGTGCTGCATCATCAAGATTTCGCAAGAAATTAAGCAGGTTGGAATGCGAGAAGTTCAAAACCATTTGCGCAAGGGACCTAAAACGATTAATGCAAATTACTACAATTTCCCTAGTTTCACTCGTCTAAAACAAGTGTTAGTTAGTTAAAACTAGAGTAAAACAATATTACTTGAAATGCGAGAACGCTGCAAGAATCTTTTCAGTCTTTCTATTAACAAAATTAGAGCTTCTTAAACGTGACATACTTTTTAATACAATAAACAATTAAACTAATTAAAATCTTAGCTTTGGTCACTCTACTTCTCTTTCGTACGAAATTTTGTCAAATTTAAAAGAGTAATTCAAAATAATTAAACCCTTCACTGAACTGAAAACGCATAAAAATAACGAAAATAACCCAAAGAAAAACTGAATGCGGTTTCCAGTGAAACGAAAATTAAAAGCCTGAACAAATCTCATTAGCCGGCCAGATCGCCGCACTGTACACCGCATGAACGAGCACATAAACACATAACGAATAGGTGCGCGCTCACATCCTCCAATCAGTCCCATTCAGCAACAGCAACAGCAGCGGCAGCAACAAAAAGCACCGCAGCGAAAAAAGGTAGGAAAGTCGCGGTCCCTCTCGGCGAGGGCTCGGGGATTTTAGTGGGTCAGGCGGCGCTCCTCTTCCGACAGGTGCGACGTCGGCGGCTCTCCCCGCTGGCATTATGCCCATTGACGGAGAAACGGCGCGAGCAGCGGCCAATACGCAGGCCTCGCGGAGCCCCATTATCTACTCAACCGGCCGACAAGGCTGTGGAGAGTCTGCGCCGCGTCAGGGGACGACGGACGTGACGTAAGGACAGCGACGACGTGATGCTGACGCTCGGAGCTTGTGGCGACCCTTTCGGGAACTCCAAGATGTTCGCCGGGGCTTTTTGCGTTCTTGTTGTCGACGATTTCATTTCGTTTCTTTTCCAGCGCTTTGACGCTTTTCTGTTGTTTTGAAGGTGATTTTATTTCTTGATTTTATTGGATTTTATTAGATTTTTAAATGACCATTTTAGCGCTCTAACATTACGTTTGTTTACGGTATCTGTTAATGGTATAAGATAAGTGGTACATAAAAATAAAATCAAATCTTAATTCAGATACATTATATAAAGCACTTGAATTAATTAATACGGTGCCTAATTAATAATGCGCATTTGAATCAGAAAGTAGACATTTCTTTTTTTTCGAAGATACCAACATAGAATACTGTATATTTAAGTTTAATTTGCTTTCAATCAAGTTTTTGTTTGGAATCTCTGCAGCATCGTGAAATGTGTACATTAAAAGTTTAAATGGCATTCACTCATATTAAGTAATATTTTATTTGTCTAAATTAAAGAATCAACTAGACGACAATTTTCGTAGACCCATATGTATATTATTCACTGTAATTGAGATGCACTTATCCCAAGCTCCTTAATAATCGTCTGTAATTTTTATGACTCAAATTATTTTAAATAATGTTTCCTGAAACGTACTGATTATTACTCATAAAAAAACTTACTTTGTTAATTTGTATACAAATTTTAATTCAAGAATTTTTAATTTGAATAAAATTGAAAATTTAAATTTTGACTCTTTTAAAAGTCATAAATCTAATTTAATAAAATTTTCAGTAATTCACGATTGAGAATTTCTGATGCACTTTGTGATAATTGAAACTTAATCAATTACAAAACAACTCAATCGGTATGATTAAAACAAATCGTGAACTTAATGAATGCACTTAAAATTCGCCGCTTGCATTTCCGTTCTAACCATAACCACGGGGACGCTAAATGAGCTAATAAACATATTGATATGAAAAAAATTGGCACATGGAAGTGCTTGATGTAAATATCCGGAGCCGGAAACGACCATCTGCATTAAGAGTTCATCGTGCGGGCGTGAAAAGTAAGTACATAAAATCGTGTGGGAGGAGAGATGATGACAATCAGAAGAACGGCTGACAGAGGAAAGAATCTCTTACTTTGTAGTTTCGAGCTTAATCTTTTTATTGCCAGATTCAAAAACTTTTGTCTACGTTTCAGAAAAGCATTATTTGCTATTACAATTTACAGTAATAAAAACTTCAAAGATTAATTGTCATACTGTAATGTTTACAAAAACACTTTCACTTCTTTAAATTGCAAATTTCGTTCAAAACATGGCGAACGTTCCGTCCTTCAGAGAATTAAGCTCTACACTTTTTCCATGATACCACTTTACTCCGCGCTGAAGATTTTATCTCAAAGCTATCTTCATTTTCTTTCATTTTACAATTTCGACGCAATCTCCTGCCCAGCTGATTCGACGAATCACCAGAAAATTCATCGCAATAACCTTTTTCCAAAACAATTTGAAATTCAAAGCGCCCAGCCGACGTGCAGATCCTCCGCGCGCAAACGCACGCGCGGCCTCGCAATTAAAGTGACTCTCCCGCAGGAAGTGATACGTCTCTCCGAAATTCGCTAAACCGCTTCAAAGAAGCGTGCGTAATCGCAAAAGCAGTCGGCAAGGAACTTTTTCGACGCGCCTTAGATCCTCTCCACTCTTTGTCCAAGTGTCTCAATTAGCCCGGCGATGCCTCTCGGCTCGCTCCTCCGCTCCGTCCGCCAAAAGCCCCCCTCCCCCCCATCCCCCCTAAAGAATCCGCACATTTTTGCCGCATTCGCAGCAATTACAGGCCGTAATAAGAAACTCAAACGAAATTTCCCGTCCGCAACAATAATCCAATTACGCTCCCGGCGGCTCCGCAGCCGGCCTTGGCGAGCGGCTCGTCCGAAAAGCAAAGCTAAACGGTGCATCGGTCGCGGCATTGCCCAAGGAGCTTTCTACATCCTTGCCCGAAAGCTCGCCCGGAGGGAGAGGAGAGGAGGCTTCCTTCGCAGCGGCGTGCAGTGATTCCGTAACAATGTGACTTTGCGGGCCCCCACCGCTTAGCGACACCCACGACGGCGGGCTTAGACGTCCCTTACGACCGCAGCCGCGCGCTCCTGCTCTCTTTCTCTCCGTGTCACTCCGCTCGCGACGAGCGCAATTGCGAGCTCTCCCGTCTCGCGACCGCCGCATTATCCCGTCGCTCTCTCTCTCTCTCTCTCTCCCTTTTCCTCTACCTCTCTTTTCTGTTTCGAAAATGTTCGCGAGCCGGCCTTGAAAAGGGGCTTTCGTGTCGACTAGCAACGTGGAGGATGGCAGCTGTGATGTGCGAGCGTTAGTGATTTTGGTCTCGATTCCGGCTGGTGAACCTGTGATAGTAGGGTTATATGTTGAGCAGACATTGCGGCAGAGATAATCATGTTTACGAGTATTGCGAGGAAGAGCCACTTGTTCGTTTTGGTTCTACTCTTTTACAGAGGTAAGAGGTGACGTTGTTTTCAATTTATATAAAGATTCTTGAAGAGTGACGCGAGCATTGGCAGTTTGAGAAGATTTAACGAGCGGTGCAGTGCAGGAAGTTTTAGATTCCCGTTCGATTATTATTTTGGGCATCGGTTGAACTGAGAATTAAAACAAAAATAGTAGAACATTTTCACGCTGCTCTTTGACGTTTGAAATGAAATTACTAAAATTTTTATACGAAATTGACTTGTAAACAGTAACGAGACAAGCCCGCTTTTTAAATTCTGTTACGAAAAAATTCAGCTTTTAAAAACAATTCGGTCTATTTACTTAAGTCAGCTGATTTCATAAAACACGATTCCTTACATTTTTCTATCCAATGCATGTTTTGAGGCAAACCGAGATAATCTTTTGAAATATCCGCCGCGACGTGAACCTCTTGCTGCATTTCGAAATCTAAATGCGAAACCAACGAATAAAAATGAAGCGGATCGAATGAAGTCTAAAAGGTATAAATGTATATTTGCAGCTGCGGGCCAAGGCCTCCTTCTGGAAGAGGAAAAGGAGCCAACTTACCTGACCGCAGGGGTCGGCGAGTACGTCGTCTTCAATTGCGATCTTGACTTTCCGCACGACATAGAGATCCCGTATATACTTCACTGGAATCGTGATGTAAGTCTGACATCCTTTTAGCCGGGCTAAGATTCATGCGTTAAACGTATCGATTATGGTCGATGAAGGTAATAACGACATTCGATGCTTTCTGACTTCTGACTTAATATCAAGCGTCATATTTATTTTGCATTTTCTGTTTATTCGTTATACGCATCACGTTTCCATTTCAAGGCGTATCTCTGCTTGGACAACCTCTAACCTCTGATAAAGTATACATATTCATCTATTTCTATTTTACAAGAACTTTTCTACTGCGTAAAGAAGAAATGTTATAAATTATAATAAACATTTTTTAAACTGTATTCGTTTAATCGAGGTAAAAAATTATGAATGACCGAATAACAAACCCTTTAAAAAACGAGTTTCAATCAGCTCTGCGAACAAGACTTAAAATCGCACCTACTTCCAGCCACCAATAAAACTAAAAACCAAAGACATTCTCTCGGCCGGAGCTCCCGAATAATTCGCGAAGACAGAGACGGCGATTCGCTCCTCACCGGGCACGTAAGGACAGGGTCGATCGATCCCGCACTTCGGGTCCCGGAACCGCTCGCCTAGTTGCTATTTCAGTGCTCGGGATAATTCGTGTGCTTGCAACCGGCTGATTGGCGATTAAGGCGCATTACGCACGCTAAGCGATGCCCAGCTGCCGTCGCCTCTCCCAGTGGCTCGCTCATTGCTAGATTGGCGCAGCGCGCGCGCTACTTCAGGCGCGATGGGCTTGCAAATCTGCCCCGCTTTACTGGGCCATGTCAATGGGCCGCTAAGGAGGCTGCGGAGGCGACGGACGTGCGAAGCTCGATTTCCTACCGACGGCTAGCCCCCCTTTGTTACGGAGATAAGACTCAGAGCCGCGTTCTCTGCCCGAGGGCTTTCGATCCTCGCTCGTTCAATTCTCGTTGCTGCGTTTGCTGTTTGGAGTAAGCGCGATTTGCTTGCCGAAGAGCGCGTTTTGCAGGATTGTTTTTAGTTTTTTCGATTCCGCCGGAGATATTATTGGCCTATATAGCTTTTCTTAGATTTTATTTCTTTGATGAATGGAAAGAAATCTCTAGTTGTTCGTGCAGTATCCCACAGATTTCATCTTAACAGAGTAATAGACGATCACTGTTGTGTTATCCATGGCATTCTTTAGAGTCTTTTGTATCTTATAATCTATCAAAATTGACAGTGTTTCTGTAACTATAGACTAAATATGAAAAATCAATTTATTTTCAGTTAATCAAAAGTTATAAATTATTCAAATCAGATCGCACAGACAGTTCTCATTATAAATACATTAAAAAAACCGCTGCCAATTAATTGGCATTTAGCTTTCTCCAAACTAGTTTATCGTTCCCAGATTTCTAATAATTATTATTATAATAATACTTCGAATTAAAAATTTATTATATAATAACAAAAGCATGTGCTAAATTTGCAGTGTAACAGGCTTTCATTATAAAATGAACCTTGGAAGTACAGTGCGAAGAGGCTGGTAAAAATGAAAAAGCCGGTTTTATCCATCCCTTTCCTGTTAACGCCCCGCTACGAGCCTGTTTATGGATTAAGTGCATCGCTCTTGCGAAGCTAAGCACCGTCCCATTACACATAATTTAATAAAAAAATTGCCAAAACATTCCAATTGACTTTGATTGGTTCCAATGCGGGCCTTTGAATACAGCTGAATCATGGACATTGCCCCCGCATTAACATGCAAATGCTCTCTTCCCATTGGCTGACCTCTCATTTCACCTGTTAACGGTCCGTGGAAAACTCTAGAGTCGCTGCACATTACAGCGCGGAGCGTCGAGTGCTATCACTGCCCTTTAACTGTTGACAATTGTTTCGAATTTGCGATTTAAATGGACGTTTATAAACGTAACAAGTGCAGGCGGATTTGTTTTGAGATCAAGCAATTGAGCGCCGTCGAAATAATTATTGGAAAGCTTTCTACGATAAACGCGCAGCATTTTGGTTAAAATAAAACAACGCGCGAAAGATAATAATTTAAAATAATGCCGTACGCGCTTCCTTATTGCTTTATTACACGTTGCTGAAGGTTAAGTTTCATAACACATATTATTCCCATGCGAGAACTAATATTCTTGCACAGACCGTAACGTACGATAGGGCTTGAGTTCTCCGATTCAATTTCATTTACGATATTCGTGCGACTTTTTATTTTTCTCGAGCTATGATTCCCTGATCACGATACAGTTAAAATACGCTATAAATAAAATAGAATGGCATAGCAATCGTTAGTCTTGAAAAATTGTGCAGTAAATAAAAATTTTTCAACTCGAACTACAGATTTTTTTTTTAAACAAAGCCAACTGCCTTGAGGCGTCAGTACTACTGCAACTACAATTAAAAGTTTAAAGTACAATTGTTGTCGCTCGTTGTAGACCTGAAAACAATCCCAATACCATCGGTTAACCAGTGAAACTTGGACTACTTGGATCTATTACCCGAACCGATTACCTGTCCCCTGCAGCTCCGCCGAAGGCCGCGGGAATTTTAATTATCAGTTTCTAACTCGATTAACGAGCGATCGAGCGATTATCCAAAAAGCAGCCGTCGTCGGCATCGCCCACGGAATCTTGACTCGCGTCCTTGGTCCGGGTCACGTGGCAGCCCTACATACGGCGCGGCTCGGCGCGCGGCGGGAGAGAAAGAGGGAAGAGCGGAAACCGAAGGCAGCGCGGCGTGGAAGTCGAGTTGATTGCTGCCTGATGTGCATGCAAAGCAGGTGCTCCTCCGGCTCTCGGCGCGCGGCGGCAGTAATTGGAGTACGGGAGGCAAGGCTGCTGCCGGCGCATTATATTTAGTCCCCCCAGCGCGCCGCGCAGTGGGTCACTGCTAACGAATTGTAAGATGATTAGGGTCCATCAGAGCCAGACTGACCGCCGCCGCCGTTTCGCCGCGCGCGAGGAAAAAAACGCTCTTCCCAGGGATTTTCGGTCGACGACTCGGACGCACCTCGCGGCCAGCTTCCGTTAGCCCCGATTCTAGGCTCTTTGTCGGCTGGCCCTGTTTTCTGGGCGCAGCGCGATGCGTGCTTGCTGCCGACAAAGCCCTTTTGTTCGAGGCGAGTCGATGAGTCACGAGCTGCTCGCGAGGGATGACCTTTTGCGACCGGTGAAGGATTCCGGAAAAGAAGTTGGACCGAACTGGTTTGCCGAGTGAGACTCTTCGAAATCATTCGGAGGAAAGGTTCGGGCGACCTTGAAACGAGTGCTCGGTAAATTAAATTGCCAATGAAAGAAGTAAATACGTTGATTAAATAGCTGAGAATGAAATGAGCAAACTGTCTTTGAATCGCAGAGTGATTGAAATTCTGTAAATCGCATTAAAATAGATTGTTTCAAGTTCAATCAGAGCTTGCTTTGATACATTTAGGTCATTACCAAAATACTTGCCCTTTTATATAATCTCCCTAGCAATGTTCTCCAGTTTCACGTAATATAATGGTGTTTACTGTGCACACCCAATACTAATTATTCAAGGCTGCAAGAGACCTCGTGCGTAAACGAATGATAAAAGAAAATTAATTTCTCCTTACATCATAGTACTATAAACTTCCCTTCTCAATATCCAAGAAAATCTAAAAAATCCGCCACTTGAAAGATCGACGATTTCTTCACTTCCAACCTCCATTTGACATAAGCCGCGCTTCTGCTCGTTCAAGCCTTCGCTCGACCTGCCGAGCCCCCACGAGCTTACATCATCCAAAAGCACATGTCGCCTAAAAAGAGAGCAGAGTCCGCGCTTCCTGCGAACAAAGGAGGCGCTCGGGCGCGTTTAATTCCTGGCGAGAGAGCTCGTCAATTGGCAATCGCGGCGTCCGGCGCGTCGCAGAAGAAGCCCGCCGCGCTTTCCTCCGGATGCGCTTAGCGCTGCAGCAAAAGCCGGCTCCTTAACTCGCGATAATTGCGCGAGCGTCTAACGTTTCAGGACCGGACGGTATTCTCCTGGTACGACGACTCGGTCTCCGCCAGCGACGGCTACGCCGGCCGAATGCACCTCGTCGAGGACGCCAAGAGCAAGGGACTGGGACAGGGCAGCATCAACCTGACCAACATCCGGGAGAGCGACCAGGGCTGGTACCAGTGCAAGGTCATCTTCCCGAACAGGACGCCGAGCTGCAGGAACAATGGCACGTGGTTCCACCTGGCCATCGACGGTAAGTAGCTTTCTTCAAACGGTTCGTTCTTTAAATTCACTTATAACGGCGTTAACGTTTGAGATGCGTTACTAAAAACAATCTAACTTACTAAAAATATTAATTGGAACTTGGAGGTGTGTGGACTGTTTGGACTGATGCTTCTGGAAATTTATAGTCCGAAGAGACGTTCAGATTTTATAAATGAGCTTAGAATCTCTCGATCAATTTTTTTCTAAATTCAAAAATCCAATAAAACCTCCCTGGTGGAAATCGCCCATTTTTCTCCCATTTATGAAACGCCTTTTTTCACATGTTTTAACCATTTTATGACTATTTGA
>JAWWEM010000010.1:27174370-27194019 GCA_035582935.1 Ormyrus thymus
TGGCTAGGAAATGGTTAAAACATGTGGAAAAAAGCGTTTCATAAATGGGAGAAAAATGGGCGATTTCCACCAGGGAGCTAAAGCTGTATTTATTAGTTACCAAGTTTATTTTACATTGTATTAAAAAAATATCACCAACGCGGTTTTAACTGTAATTTTTTCCTATAAAACCGTAAGTGCGTAAAACGATTTATCCTTGAACGATAGGATGTTAAAATTATACATACTTGCAGACAGATTTCCGAACTATCATGTTATCAATTCAGCCATTCATTTTTCCATATCCTGAAGCTGCGCCAGCAGGAGGGGATAAAGATTGAGATTAATGCTGCCTGCGGCAAACTAACTGGCTAAAACTTATATATAACAAAAAATAATTTAGACATTTACAAATTTTATTTAAAATGGACTGCATCGTCAGTCCTTAATTATCACAAGGAAAAAGGTCAGAAATAGAAAAATTCTTGTGCAGAATTCTGTGTTTCGCAGATCAACTTTATCGTCTTTATAAATGTAAGACATCTGGTCATTGTGGTTCTACGCACTACAAAACAGGACGCCTCAAATAATTTTTATTGAAAAATAAAATCGAAACGAAATAATTATATAAAAAAAATTTGACGCCTCTATGAACGAACTTTGTAATATTTCAAAAACGTCAAGTGATCATTCAATTTACAAAAACGATAAACTTGTCAAGTGCAACGAGATGAAAAAAATGTAGAGACTCTCTCTTCCGAGGAACTGATACTAAGCTCGTAAAAGCTTGGCAGTGCTCGCACGCGTGACGTGAATGAGATGAGCTAAAAGAGAGCCGTTAAATTAACGAAGCACGTTGATATGTAACATCCAGCTTGAATTGCTCGTATCGCTGAGGCAGCTTCGAGCGCATTTCCTTATCGTGCTGCACGCAGCCGATGCTAACCGATTTTCCTCCTTTAATTCATTAACGACGATTAACCCCGGGCCGCGCTCCGAGGAGCGCGCGAATTTCCGCGGCCGCCGCGGGGAGGCAGTGGCGAATAAGCAAGGGAGGAGATTAAAATAATGTGCCCGTGCGCCGCTTTACTAACCGCTAACCGGTCAGATTGGTTAAACCGTTCAAACCAGGTGTGTTGCCGCCGTCGCCCAATGTTCCAGGCGAGACACTTTTGGCCGTTCCACCCATTAACAAGACCGTCATGGAGGGAGATGCCGCGTCCTTCGACTGCGTCTCCAAGAACAATAAGTCGACCATCGCTTGGTTCCGCGAAGGCCTGGAGATTATGAAACAGAAGGTACCTGATCTGGTTCTGCGCACTCGATGAATTTCACTCGAAATCTGGGAAACAATAAGCGTCGCTTTACTAGAGGAAGTATTACTCTTGTTCTAGGATCTTCGGGAAAGAATTACTATAACCGACAATGGAACGTTGACTATTAATCCAACATTGATGGGTGATCTTGGCGAATACAGCTGCACAGTCACTAATGAGTACGGCGAGACGCAAAGTGCGGCTGCGTATTTGAATGTCCAATGTGAGTGCAGCAGGATCTTTTAATAAACAATTTATAAACTAGTTTGTACAATTATTAATCTTTCGTGCAAATCACTATCAATTTCACTCTCGCAGATAAAGCAAAAGTCATTTATGCACCGAAAGAAGTCTACTTTCCTTACGGCAAGCAGGCACTTCTGGATTGTCATTTCCGAGCTAATCCACCTCTAACCAACTTAAGATGGGAGAAGGATGGATTTCTTTTCGACCCCTACAACGTCCAAGGAGTTTTTTATAGAAGGAACGGATCACTTTTTTTCAATAAAGTAGATGAAAGTCATGCTGGCAGTTATGTATGTACTCCATACAATGTACTGGGAACTGATGGTCCGAGCCCTCCTATTACAGTCGTAAGTAAAATATAGACAATTTTGCAAATCTAAAAATATTATCTTCAAACATTCTTAGAAAACATTATAACGATAATATAAGCATATACTTTCATATGCATATAAAGCAGGCAGAAATCACAAAAGGATGTATATTATTAATATCAATACTGTCTATTAAAACTTTGAATCATATTTTGTAATAACCACTTAGAAAGTAACTTCAATAATCAACTAACTTAGGTGCGAGAGTAATATACAAAAGCATCAAAATGACATTGATCCAGAAACACCTAAGAAGTTTATTATTTCATCGCTCTCAATTCCTTTCTTTATTCTTCAATTAAGCGCTGCTCTCTTGGAACCTAGAACCACAATTGTCCTGCATAGAAAGTTATTGCTCCTTTTACAAACACAACTAAACTTCATAATGGAACTTTTCTTCCCGCGAAAAAGAAATTGCAATCTTTTACTTAAGCCTTATCTAAATTTTATAACATTGACATGATTCCGTTAGATATTAATTAGCATTAATTTTTTGAAAGTATAATAATTTCAAATCATACTTATAAATATAAAAGAAAATAATATTATAAGATAATTTCTTATTCAATTGTGTTTCTTTGCTTGATTCGTTCATTTGCATTGTTCTTCAGATAGTTCAGCGACCTCCAGTGTTCACAGTTACACCCCAGCATCTTTATATGCGAAAGCTTGGTGATACTTTGGAAATTCCGTGTGACGCCAGAGACGGCGATGTCAATCACCGACCAACCATCGTATGGTACAAAGTAAGTTTACTGCAAAAAAGCACGATTAAATTTTGGCATAAACATCTATCTATATTGAAAAGCAGTACATTGTTAATGTCTCTATTTTAGTCTATGATTATAATTGTGAAACAAAAATGATTCCAACATTAAAGGAAATTAATTTAAGATAGAAATCTAATAGAAATTAAAACGGGACGTTTTTACTAGAGGAATATTACACATTCATTAAATTTTTTCAGGATGGATTTCCTTTGGCACCAGATCGAACATTGATAAGAGGAGGGAATTTAACAATTGAGAGAATTCAGGAGCAAGATCGGGGTATGTATCAATGTGCAGCCAGCAATGAAGCTGCCACAGTGGTGGCAGATGCAGAACTAATGGTTCTGAATGTGCCGCCTCGGGCTCCATATAATTTAAGCGCCAACAGTACAAAAAATGCTGTCACTTTGACGTGGGTACCCGGTTATGTTCGACCAAAAATGGAATATTCTATTTGGTAATTTGATTTTTATTTTTTACTTATGTAAGACACTAGCAAAATCGAACGCGCCTCGCGCGTACTATTCTTTTTTGAGGTTATAGACGCCATTTTTCAGTATGATTTTATTTTACTTGATTTAAACATATGACAGGATAGTCTCCTGATTTTAAAAATAAATTGTCAATCTTTTTATGTTAAGTATCTCAATTTAATTTTAATTATTTAGTTTCAAATATTTATGAAAATTCAAATCTACCGGATGCAGAAAATTTTCGCATCTATTCCTTACCGACCAATCAAAATCAGTCTTTAAAAGCTTCACAACATTCGGCCATCATTTTGTTAAGTGAGGATAGCTCTGATCGAATTTGTATTTAAATTTCTTGGTAAAAATGTTAAACATTTACTAATCCTCATTTATGGTCATGTACAAAAATTGAATCTTTCTATTTATATTTTGAGATTTATGAAGTAACTAATTGCAAAACTTTAAAAAAGTACAAACAGCAACTTTATTTCATAAGTTTTCATTTACTCAACTTATTGACTAATGAACAAAATATAATTTTAAAATTATTTAACATAGTTTATTAGATCAAAAATTACTAAATTAATATTTACAAAAAATTTAATTTGAATTTCCTTATTCAGGTATAGACCCACGGATACATCAGAATGGAGAACAATGAAAATAGTTTCCAGAAAAATTACAGAAGCTACCGTCGCGAATCTGGCTCCTGGAAAAGAATATGAATTTATGGTACTTAGCCAGGACAAGCATGGTGATGGAATGTTCAGTAAAACTGTGCGCGTATTTACACAACCAAGTTAGTAAAATCAAATAGATCATTTTCAAAATTTCTACTGCCACTAAAAATAAAAATTTTATTCTTTTTTAGACGCTGATTTGCGCAATCTGGCATCCGAATTCAAGAATGCTTTAGGTATTGTAATCTATTCAGATTATTTTTCAAATGCAATTTCAATCAGAAGGCACTTTCAATTAGTATTTAATCTATATAACATTAACATTAAAAGTTTCTCCGGTCTCCGCATGACTTGCATTTTTAATTTATGGTGGTGTTATTTTTATGGTGTTATTATTTTTTATGTTTTTTTTGTATTTTTTATGGTATTATTATTTATATGTTCCGTTTATTATGCAACTTGTACAAGTACAAAAGTGCTTGATCTTTAAAATGATATTATAGTTTCTCGAAAATCTATATAATATTAACATTAGAAGTTCATAACGATATGTTATGAATTACATTTGCATTTACGTGTAATTCAAAGCATATCGGCAAACATTACAAACACAGGTTCATGCGAAAGATTGAAATTTTAACCGAGCGAGCGCCAACGAACGTGGTAATCTTAATCTCAGATGGCTAATTGATAAATTAATCGCTTTTAGACAACGATGAAGTGGGACCACCCCGAAATGTAAGAGTGCAACCAACGGTAGAGGGCTACCTTGTTACTTGGGATCCTCCAGGAAATGGACAAGACCAAGTTAAATTTTATACTGTAAGATGGTTCAGAGGAGCTTCAGAGCATTTGTACGGCAGGGCAGAAACTGTTGATACTTATTATCTAGGTAATGAACTTCTTTTTTACTGTTGAAATACTTATATTGGTATAACAATCGACAAAGTAGGTTGTTAAAGAAACTTCAGAGCCATCAAACAATTTAATTTAAATCTAGTTAATTCGAGCGCCGACATTTGGTATTTGCGATTTAATTTTTGTTTTTTGTATAGTTCGATAAGCTCGAGCGATTTTTCGATATCCTTGGCTCGAAATCGATAAATACTCGAAAACCGAACGAATTTCGCGTGGGCTTTTTACAATAAGGATTAGATTAGATTTAAAAGTTAATAAAAAGTTAACGTTGATTGTTGTACTTTGCCCTGCGTTGCAATGAAAAAGGTATCTTACTTATGTTTCTTATTTTTACAAATTTTTATAGCCGTCGAATCTCTAAAAATAAAATCTCACAATTACAGTAAAAACCTTGGAAGAGGAAAGCTACTACACATTCGAAGTTGTAGCCACCTCAACGTCCGACGACATAACCGTCAGCGAACGATTCACTTTGGAAGTTCCGGCGTACCGGAGGAATCGCGCCATTTCGATGGGAATTGTTGCTGGCATCGGTTTCTTAGCGGCGGCCTTGGGAGCTATTTGGTGGGCGAAGAAGCGCTTCTGCCAAAATCCATCGGGAGAGAAATAATTCCACCGTCAGTTGTCGAACTTTTTTAGGGTGTTAAGTTTTACCATTGCACATTACGATTTGTCTATTTGTCCGTAAGTCTAATGAAGATGTTCTTATAACATAAGTAAAACGATATTAATTTATATATTTTTCTTCGTATGAATAATCGTGACAGATGGATTGAATGCATGGAACTGATAACGAAAGTTCATGTTAGACCAAGGTTAATGTCTCATTTATGTTAAGATTGTCGAAATATTTATGTTACACTGCGTTTAATAAAAAAAAAGTTACGATAACGGTGTTGTTTTTCATGTCTGATAATAATTCATTCTGCATTATCATAAATTGTGATATCTGAGAAAATAAACTGTAATAATGGTAAAATATTATAGTTATTAAATAATTTTCATGTAAAAAATTATTCTTGAAACTCGAGAAGAAAAAATTAACAAAGATAAAAATTTGAAGGAAACATATTTGTTGAAACAGTTTGTTTATTCAATTAGTGAAAGTTAATAATTTTTAAAGGGCCTTATTTAAATTTTTCTACTGGTACCATCACAACTGCCCATTTGTAGAATGTTAAGTAATATTTGAAAAAAAGCAAATGGTTAAAATGAAAAACATCATTACCAACACCAGGTAATATTTGCTTGTATATTTCGAGGCAATCGTCAAACTTTGAACTGTTTAGGAACAAATCAAATCACATCTTTTATAATCGACTTAAAATCATTGTAAGCCGCGTTCTTCAAGATCGAATGACGAAATGGCTGCTTTTTCTAGTGAGTACAAGTGTGTTTTAAAGGGCTTCGTAATCGCTGTATGTTAGTCTCTCAAGTAAACTGGCATTGTTCAGAAAACGAGCGACTTGCACGTACATGTGTACAACATCAAAGTGTGTAAATCATTCCATAATTAGAATCTCGATCTTACGGTTTTTACAAAATTCGCATTTCGACAACGTAGAAGCTGTATATCTAATTGGGGAAATCGTATTAAACAATCTTTTAGCTTTATCAGATTAGTCTCATATTCATACGATATTCTATAAAAACGTTCGTTTAAAATTGAAATTAAAAAATAAGTTCAGTAAACGCACAAAAATGCAGGTAGCAATAATAGTTTTCTTAATACTTATGAAAGTTCTCGGTCGTGTGCCTTTAACGATTTTTCTTAATTCTTTGGCAGCCGCCTCGAATTTCAATGATTCTTGTTTTCGGAATACCCCAACTTCTAGTCCTTCTCACTTCTTTGTAAGTATTCAGCTGTATTAAATTTCAAGCTCTTCAATAATCGGAAAGAGACAGCACATTTATAGTTCCCCACGTGGAAGCATTTTCTGCTAGTTTTATAAAATTATCTTTATTAAGTATTATATCGAATCGTCCACGTAGAAAAGTACGTAGAAATATACGTTATAAATAAAAATACACGTAACTTGTTGTCAAACTTTTGCAAGTGTTTTGTAATTATATAGGCTACCTTGCAATAATTATTTTAATATCTGTTCTGGATATGTATGTAGAATATTCTGTTACATTTTACTAATAAATCGTCTGAAAGATACCTACAAGCATTTCTTTCTTGATTTCACTTATTGAATTTTACTGTGAACATGTAGTATTTCCTTTTTCAATAATAAAATTCGAATTCAATACAGGATAGCATATTTTAAGTGGCATGAAAAATGTTTTTTTATTTTTTTTTCGGACATCATCGGAATAATAAATCCATTCAAGAAAACAATGAGAATACATTGTTCTTTTTCTCCATGACCATAATACAAAAAAATGTATCCTAATACTAATAATTCATTTCTAATTTTTAAAGATTTGCTTTAAATAATCAACAAGATGTTTATTATATTATCATTATTCCAAAAACCAAACCTGCGATTGTTGAAATACAGAGCGGATCTCAACAGGATTTACAGAATGATATTCAAGCACGAGGAAGTTAATGACCGCGGTGCGAGTATGCCACGTACGAAATTGTCGAGTTAATCAAGCTGGCGCGTACAGAGACAAGAATGATAAAAGCTTCGTCCAGACGATCGCGTCGGAACTTCTTCACGTACAAATTGTGAGTGTCAAGCGCCGACTTTAATAGCAAAGTTATTTCTTTTGTATCGTTTGAAAACGTATTTCTTTCTGGATGATGAATTGTTTCTTTCTGCATTGTGATAACTAATCGTTATAACCCAGGTTTTATTTTTTGTTTTAGTTTCTCTGAATCGTACTTTGTTTATAAGACGTTTAAATAATCAACATAGCGTAACATTTTTATCGCCTTAGAAAATTCAAGATTTTTATTCGATTCGTGGTGAGATTAGTTTAATAAATGTATATGAATTATTAAAATAAACTAATCCTATAAACCACTGGGAATTTAAATCCAATATATTTCACAATGAATAAATTATATCTTTTGAAAAGAAGTAGTGTATAAATTTCTTTTATGTTTATTCAGAGATTTGAAATTATTGATCTTCAAATGGCGAGCTAGCTTATTTAATATTCTTAGATATCTTATCGATTGATACCGTATCTTGCCATCGAAGTAAAATTCAACCAGAATAAGTATTTAACTTTTATGATAGCAGTGACGGCTGAAAATCAGAGCAAAAATCGCGCGTTCCTTTTCCAAAACTGCATTCGAACAGAAATATATCACTGTAAGTTCAAGGAAAATATTATTTCGCGCAGAGTACAAATTTACACTTCGTCAAAAAGATAATTTGCAGAAGTGATCCGATCCTCCTCCCAAACGCACCTACGACTCTTATCAAATATTTGCCGAAAGTCAAGCGCTTTCATTTTCCATAAATGCCCTTATCAGTGTCCAAACACGCCTCCTCCGAATTTCCACCGCCACCACCTTCGAAACTCGGCATTTTCTAACGAGCGCTCAAACGGTTCACGCGTGTCAGTCTTGCCAACGTTCGTCGCCTCCATTGATGGCTAAGTGCTAGAGGGAAAGAGAGCGTCGCGGCGGAGGGGGAAAGGGGGGAGGACAGAGAAGAGGAGCGACGCGAGGGAGGGAGAAAAGCGAGTCTCTTTGAGGAGGCAGAGAGAAAGACGACGACGGATGGGGGGAGCACTTCTGTGGCTTACGCCCGGCTACCAGCACGCTATTTCGTAGCCGCCGCGTACCGGCGAACGCCTAGGCTCTCCTCTATATCTAATGCTTTATCTCGCGCCCCTCTTACGCTAACTCGAATTCCGATCTACGGAGCGCGCAGGCATTATTTTAATTTTTCAATTTTGGAAGGGGCTATTGTATTTCAATGGCCTGGAGGCTCGCGTTTTCGTTCGTGAATGGGGGAAGAGGCTTTTTTTGAGGTGACCTCTGCTGCAGCGGAGTGAATGTTTTCTTAAAGAAACGAGCTTGTTCTAAAAGCTGTATATTCAAACGAAATAGTAATTAAATAATAATTCCATTCGAATTCTGATTTAAGAAACGCGTATGCGACGTAGTTCGAAGCCACAACAGGGTTTCTTCGTCCCATTGATACAAAAACTGGGGCATTCAACGCGCTATCGTTCAACTACAGAAATAATTAGCTTCACCGTCGTAAACTTTAAAAAGTTACTAACAATCTCTAACGTTATTCGCACACGTTAGAAAACGATTATGGCCTTGTCACAAAATTAACTATTCCACTTTCTTTCGAGAATAAAACGTTCTCGTGCAAAAGATTAACTTATCTGCACCGAAGAAAAAAGAGGTCTCATTTTTTCTGACCCATGCAGGAAACAACAACGCGGCTCATCTCGCCAGTCGGAGAAAAGCCAGTCGCAGCAATGTTTACAATCCGCCATCGTCGGCGCACGTGTATCGGCCGCTCCGGCGCGTCGTCTCCGAGCGGTAAAAGTGGCGCACACGCGCGCACGCCGCACAAGCCAGCGGCTCGCAGCGCGCCGGCCTTGCCTTCCTCAGTCGGTCTCGCGCCGAGACCAGAGCCTGATCGAAGTGTCGCGCCGTGCTCCCGCCAGCCGCGCGAGCAGCTCCACGTGATCGGCTAGCCGGCCGATCGAAGGGAGGAAGGCGCAGTGTTGACGCGACGCGAGGATCTAGTGCCACATGCCGCGGCGTCTGCCCCGTCCGCCGAGCTCCTTTCTGATGTAAGTCTTTTCGAGTCGCTCTCTGGGAATTGGAGCTTCAATTATGTAATGCGGGACGCGCCGGGTCGATCGGATGGATGGATGATGGTGGTATTGGAGACGAGTTGGATTTTCATTCATTAGCTCAATTGGGGCTTTGATTTTTGCTTTCGGGGTTGATTGTTTTCTGCCGAGTTACATTGAATCGGCGGACTTGAAATTACACGTTCTCGAAGCGTTGTTAAAGAACAATTGCTCGTTTCGTAAGATGAATTAATATTAAAATGAAATGATAAAATATACGTCGGGGCAATCAATTGTCTTTAATTGGCGGTGATCGACATTGGATAATGTACGAAAAGTAATCTAGATTTGTTGTAAAGTAGTTGTAAAAAGTGCAAAGACGGTTAACTGCAAAGAATACGGCAGATTAAGGAGTCTTCGGTGTTTTTCAATAACATCACGTACATCATTAGAACTCAACAATAGTGTAAATAAACTATGCCAGATTCATTTACGAGAAAGAAATTCTATGGTTGACGAAGTCATTTTCGAGAAACTCTCATTTTAACATGTAACCTTACGGGGCTCGTCAACAAAATCTATGAATACTCCGAATTAAAATCGTGAGCCTTCGCGAAACAAAGATATATGTGGACATTTGTTTCTGAGAAACCCGTTAAAAACAATAAAAACATTAACATATTCAATCAAAAGAAAATTGCGAGTAAAGCATTAAAATTAAGGTAAGCATCGTATTTTTACTGCTAACGCGCATGCGTCGTTAGTTTGAGAATAGCGCTTCGAAGAAGTAGCGTATAATTCAAATAACCTGAATGAAATTGTCAATTGGCAGGGACGTAAAAATTACACAGGGTGCATTAAATCATATTAATATTTGGCGAATTTTCAACGGCTTCTTATTCCGATACAATAATGATACGCGCAATTATTAAAAAAATTAATAATAACAAGCATTCCGCCGTTCATTTTCTTGACTATTTTTAAGATGATATTGTTATTCTTTGAACTGGAAATGAATTGTTTTCTGGTTTCTGTTGAATGTAAATATAATAAACAACTAAATAAAATTAAAATTGTTTCCTTGCATAAGCAACATCTAAATTTCATTCTGAAAATGAGTAGACAAATTAATGACCAATATCTGGATAATTGAAACAAACGGGATTGAAACAAATATTTTTAATATTTTTATACAATTTTTAGATTAGTTTACAATTTACGGTAGTTCTTTCTGTAATAACATACAATAGTGTTATTACAATTACTTTTAATCACTGATATTACTGTTTAACATCAACAACCACTTATTTTTTAACAATGACGCAAATATGATAATCTTTCTCCTTACAAAGTCGTATCTACATTCTATATAATAACGGGTGCATATTTAAATAAAAATAATTACAGCACAAGTTGATATGCTTTTCATTAAACGTATTTTCTATGCACTTATCTTCAAATGCAGAAAAATGCATAATATGAAGTCTAAAGAGATTAAGAAAAAAGAACGAATGATAAAAAAATCATTTATAAACTCGAGAAACGCCATGAAAAGAAACATACAGAATTAACAGCTTTACGAAACTATTTAGTATTCTTACTTTATGCAAATAAAGACCGCAATCTAAATCAGGTATATTCCCTTTCAAAAGTAGAATCAAAGAAAAGCACACGTGAATACAGAATTCCGAAACATCTTTCTAATAATTAGAAAGTAAATGTTTACGTTCTACCTACCTAAGATTAAAGATTCTATTTTCTGTGTGAATCGGCACACTTTCTGTTTTGAAAATAGTAACAAAACCAATCTACAAACTCAAAATTCGGCGTGATTTCTAAAACTGTCAGAAAACTTTTTAAACGAGTAAAGCCTCGCTACGAGCTCAGCTAGTACATACTTTTAATTCTCGTTTGCATCTCGGAAGAAAGATAAACGCGACTATAGAAATGCGTAACGGTCAGCAGAGAAAAAAGAGCAAATCTCGCTATCAGCGTTCGGAGGGAAAGCGGCGACAAGTGACATGCCAAGCTGCGAGCTTCAAGTCTCACCATAATTGATAGCAATAACTACCGTCTTCGAGAACAAAGGCCGGTTAATGCGACGATTACGGTTCATACCCCAATTCATCATCCTCATTCATGGTTCATGACCCACGGATCGGCTTGAATAATGTTAAAATCAGTCCCAGTGTGATGCCATTGAAAAACTTCTATGATGCGACTATCATCAATTCGACAGCGACAATTTCAACAAGTAAACAGGCATCTCGCTCTCGCGCGACAAAAGGAGGGCAGGAAATAGAGTGCTGCTGCGATAAAATAAAAAAAATCTTTATGACGTTGATAAATAGAAGTGAGTTTTTTTTTTAATCTTTCGCACTCTACGTCACTGCCAATGTGCATTAGATATAAATGGTGCAAAAGTTTCTGTGATGATTTAATAAAACTGTTTGTCGAATATTTTACTTATTATTATTATTTTTGCATATAAGGAATTCCAGGAAAAAATATAGTTATCAATCTTAAGTTGTTTGAAACTGAAGCTTGCATTCCTGGTGGAAATCGCCCATTTTTCTCCCATTTACGAAACGCTTTTTCCACGTGTTCTAACCATTTACTAGCGATTTCGGTCAATTTGGCCATATGGTTAAAACATGTGGAAAAAAGCGTTTCATAAATATGCGACTTCCACCAGGAATATATTGCGGTTTAACTATAGAATCAAAAATTGATTATTTTTATCTATTGAATTAGTGTGAAATTAGATTTGAGGGCTAGATAAAATTAAAGTATACGTGTACTTGATTTCCGTTAAAAGATATTTTAAAGATAATACAAAGCCATCCTAAAATAAACATATACTTTTTTTATTTAAAAAATTTTAAAGAGTTCATAATATTTTATAAAATGAATCCAAAATAACTACAAAAAATTCTAATTACGTGGCGGAAAATTTAATAGTTACTTTTTTATAAGATAAGTACGGCTGAAAAATGCAGACAAATGTGTAAAAATCTATTTTTCAACTGATAAAATAAGTAGTTACTAAAATAACAACATCGTGCTTCATATGAAATTTCCTCGCAATAAATCATCCTCTTTGTTAAAAGCAACTCTCACGCGGAACTTTCTGCAACGACTCTACACTCGTAACACAAGAAATATATTTATCGAAGTGCTTTTTAAGGAAAATTTTCCTCATAATAAATTGAAGGGTTGAATGGGTTCTGTTTTGCACTTGCGGCGCTCGTTTCGATTTTTGTCAAGTCACTGTAGCACTCCGCGCTGTGTGTACGTCAGGAGTAATCGGCGCTGCATTTATTTAAAAGAAAGAAATCTTTCTGGTTTCTGAAACCGGTTATCCACTTGTATGTGCCTTTAAAATCGAAATTACCCACACGGATGCGACCCGGAAAGAGAGAGACACGTGCTGGGTAAAATCTTAATGAAAATTTTTTCTTACTGTAGATGAGATATAAATAGATGGTAAATTGGACTTGCGAGGGGTTCAATGATTGATTGGCATGTTTTTCTTTTTTTTTTTTGGCAGTTGCAATGAACTTTAAGATAATTGTCAATAGTTCTTGACTAAGAATGATGCTCTTGACTACTGCTGTTAACGACTGATTTTCCTTTATTAGTTTTTTTACGCTGCTTCTAATGACTTAATTGCCTCTTATGAGTAAGTAATTTTCAGATTAAAGACTAAAATTTACATTAAGTTAACGAACAAAATTTACGTAACGTTAAGTTCTTCTTTTCGACTTACTGCTTACTATTAAACATGATTTAAAAAACAAACAGCTTTGCATTACAAACTGATTCAATCTGAAAATACACAAAAGACAATCTCATCTCCCCGATCTGCAAAAAGTCGTTGCATTTTCACAAGAACAAGACAGCTTCGCATACATTAAAACACCTACCTGCGAATTTAAAACTGCGTACTTCGCCCGAAAAAAAAAAAAAAAATCGACTACGCCAGCAAGGCTTTGAAACACTCGCCGCGTCCAAAAAAGGGTCTCAAGTAACAGGCAGCCCAACATATGTTCAGGGTCTCGGGCGAGCGAAGGAAAAAGGTGCACGCGCAGGAGGAAAGCGCGATGCGTCAGGGACCTTTGCGCACTTGGTTTACGACGCATCGCCTGCAGGGGGAACCTGGAACGCGGAAAGAAAGAAAGCGAGCCCGAGCACGGGAGGGTTTCGTCCCAGTAGAGGGGGATGCGAGCGAACAATGGGGTGCCGAGAGCTCCGCTCTCCTGCCTGTTGATAATCAGCAGTCCAGGCTCCGAGTCCCGCTTTGTTTGTCGGCGGGCTGCGACGACGGTTTTGGGTTGGCATCAGTGGCTCCGGCATTTCTCCGAGGATTCGATGTGTTTTGGAGCTCGGGAGATTTCGGGTCGAAGAGAAAATTGGGAGAAAATTTTTCGAAAGTGAGTGGGTCCGTTCGGCTTGTGCGTTTCTAATAGTTAGATTTGAGAGGTGAATGGTAAGATGTGGTATTTCTGTTATTTTATTTTCTGAATTGGGACATGATATCACCTTTTTTCAGGATGTTGTAAAATAATCGTTGTTAAAGTGATATTTCATTGGTCTTATTTCCTAAATTGTGACACTTATAAGCATCAAAAAACGATCATGCAAGGTATACTCTTGACACACTTTATGCTCGTAATTAAGAATTGCACGTTATGTTTTGTGAGAGATGAAAGATAGCTTGCCTTAGACTGTTTTATTGAGTCTCATCTTCAGGAATGCAACTTTGATTCAATTAATTTACGACGCCTTTCTTTGATTAAAGTGGTAATGACACGCTATCAGAAAAAGAGGCTTCTTAAAGATAATTTTAGCTTTCTATTGAAGAAAATGAAATTGATTAAGTCTGCCTTTTCTCCGTCTAAAAATAATTTTGCTGACACGTGATATTACGTTTTTTCGGAATACCACAAATTTAGGCTCTGAAATAATTATTATTAAAATAATATTAACCATTCTTAATAAACGTATATGCAATTAAGCACTGAAATAGTAATAACAACCGAATACTCAAATTTCAATTATTTTTTACTGTACTTTCACTGATATCTCACTGATATTAGTTGAAATAATTCATAAAAATTTTAAAATATATCTGTCTTGCACATATTTTAAATAATAAACATTTTTCAAATCTTGAAGATCTTTTTCGTCGTAACACTTGTTTCTTTCTGTATTTTGTTACTAACTCACATTTTTCCATGTATGTCCAGTGGCACGGCAGTGCCGCGGAGGTGAGTTTGAGAAGCAGACGACGCGGCTCCGTACCACTATTTACTTCTTATTTCTTACGAAATTCCTATTGATCACAAAAAAGTTTAGGTTTCCAATCGAACTCCTAAATTTATCATCAAAATTATGTGAGGCATTTTCAATATTCAGACCGTCAAAGAGTCATTATACTACCGCTTATTCGTCATCTTACAAGAGCGACAAAAACAATTCATTTTTGTTACTCGTTACAAGTATTTCTGCAAGCTCCATAAAAACTTGTTTCTCCATTGTCGCGAAAGAGTGAAGCCGACTCTCATATTTCTGCGTAAAAGGTGCATCAGCTAAATTAAGCATCAAGTATTCCCATCGCGATCGACACCGACTCGCGACACCTCTTATTTATAAAACCACGGAAGCTCAAGTATTTACGGCGCGCCTGCAAAAAGCCAGCCACTTTCGTCGTACTCCAAAGGTCCCTCTCGAATTTCTAACGACTCGACTCTTCCACTTTTGGGCCTCGGTCGTTTTAATCGGCGGCCGCCGTTAAAGTGGAAGGCGCGCATCGGCCGAGCGACTCCGGGTCGGCGACCCGCGAGCCTCCGCCGCTCGCAAACGCGCGTGGCGATATTAGCCGGCGCGATTTATGCCGCCGTGATATAACTCTCGCCGCTGGCGTCTGCCGATAAACAGACCCAGCTTCTTTTTTCACTCGACGGGGGAATGAAAAACTCTTACGAGCGGATCGACTGATATTTTCCGGGCTTTTATCGTGCTTTTGATTCTACGTCTGATGGCAGAGCTGAAAGGAATAAAAATGTAGGGAAATAGATTTACAGCCTTTTTTACGATCGAATAAAGTGCAATGCAGCGTTCTCCAAGTTTTGCATAGATATGCAGAAAGAAACCTTTTCAAATGGTATATTAAATTGCGTTTGACGACCGTTAGAGAAACATGAATGTTTTGATTTCCAACTCCAACGTTTACTGCAATAAAATTGCAATAAAGAAACATTTAATTTTAAGCACACTGCACGTGACTGTGCGGATTTTTGATTTGTAAAAAAGGATGAACTATACTGACTCGCATTCCTTACATAACAATCACCGATGTTGCAGCATCTCGTACACGCACGATATATACAACAAAAATCAGGAAAACCCATCAGCGATTTGTCAATCGTTATCGACGCCAGCGATTAACCGTAGAACGGCGAAGTTCGATAGTCTCGCTGCTAATCCACTTAGCATTCATCTCAAAGCCAAACAAATTTAATTAAGCGCGCCTCGTCGCTGATGGAATTAGATCGGCAATTACGGCATAATTACGACCTTACCATTGGAGAAAAAGAAAACAAATAGGCCGCGAGCTCGTTTTGTTCTTGCTTTGAACTTTGATCTACGGGCGAATGGTTCGCCGATCTTCGGCGCTTTTCATATCAATCTCGTCACGGAGGGCACGACTTAGTCGATTATTCCATTGTACGACGATTAAGAGCACTGTTAATTGCTGCGTATTAGGTGACTTAAACAAAATCTGTACTCTGGTATTTATTAAACAACCGCGTTCAAGTATTGTCGTTTTACATAATATTGCCTTTTCTCGTGCTCCCTTCGCGTAGTGGTCGTGCGTTAAAATTATAAAGTGCATTAAAAATGCTACGTCATTAATTAATTGTAGAGGGAACTCGAACTAAACAACAGTGAATCTCTATTCAATTATTTCAGTAAGAGACGAAGAATTTGCTCAATCACATAAAGTAGAATAAGGCCAGTGTATACATTTTCGATTGATTTCAAAGACGAGATACATTTCTGATTTTATATATTTTTATAACAAATTTGAATGGGAGTCAAAATTAGGAAATTTTAATTTGTACATGGTAAATACTAATTTAAATTATCTTACACAAGGTTTTCTCGTTTAAAAACCGATTTAGTACACATTTTTCTAACAAAAAAATTAAGTAAATACTAGGTATTAGTCATAGCACAGCTTACTAACATAATTTTTAAAGTATTTTAAAGTGTAATACTTATAGTGATGTAATTTTGTGGGTATAGTTGAGTCTACATTTAATTATTGAGGCTTTGTTTTTTGCAAAAGATTCACCTTGAAAATAATCTAGAAACATAAACTCGAAAAAGACTACTACCAGTTTGTGTGACTAATCAAAATATCAATGAAATAAAAATGAAAATGTTTAAACCTTTTAACTTACACAATCTTTGTTTTTTGCTTAACCAATTAAATTCTAAAAGCTAATTTATTACTGTAAAGAAACAAAAAAAAAAAACACGTGAATTTTCACTAGATCACGCTTCTTTCGCAGTAAGCAAATTTTTTTAGAATGACACTTGCTGTGCAAGCAAATAGAAATTAATGATATCTATAATAAGTATAAAAAATAAAAACCACAAAACTCTGCAACGAAATATTTAGAACTCCCACCACAACTTTAATAAAAAGTGTGAAACGAATACGGATAAAATTAAACAAATAAAGTATTCATTAGAACTATTTTTATGTTTGACATACAAAGTATTGGTAGCGCATAATGTCTACTTTTCGAAGACCAGCTATTGTTCGCTGCTGTTCTAACGTAAAAATGTTTGCGCAAACTAAAAGCTGCGTGGCTGGACATTGGTGCGTATTCATAAATTTCATGAATTTATATACTCGCAATGTAGAATCTGTGTTGACATCGAAGCATTTGAAACACGCGACATTCAGTCCAATCACTAATTATATACCTCATCTCATACTTTAATTAACGCTCATTGGCCGCATTCATAATTTCGTCACGCACGTATTTTCTTTTTTATTTTCTGTTTGCTTTGTAATTATTTAGATTATTTGATTTATTCAAATAATTTGACAGTACTACATTCTATACAGCGCATCTGAACAGTCAAATGAAAAAATGGGTTATTGGAATATTTTTTTTAATTTTAACAGTTACCGTCGGTGAGTATAGAATTTAAACATAAAAGTTTTAAAAAAAACAAAAGGCTCAATGTAAATTCAAAATTATTGCACTCTATGTTCTTCATTGCCAACTCATGAATCGTTGATTGGAAACCATTTTTCCCCGCGTTCTTAATTTTCTTAACTTCAAGAATGACTAATCTATAAATTAAATGCAAAGTGGCCGCTTAATTTCTTCTTCGTCGACTCTTTTACATTCCTCGATCAACCTAAAAAAACCTTGGCACCGCAAAAAAACTTTAAAAAACATCAATAATCTAATCGTCGCCAGCAGCCGAGTCGCAGACTAAAAATGCGGAAATACGAACAACAGCCGAAAGCTCACGATAAAATGACGTAACTCATCTTAATCCGCCGAAGCCCCGATAAAATATTTTGGAACCGACTCAAGGATGGCGTGATACGACGACTCGCCATAAATTCGCACGAGCGGGGGAAAAAAAAGAAGGCCCAACAGCGGAAAGGCAACGCCCGCTGACACGTGCTCGCCTTTTTCTCTCCGAGGCAAACAAAAATACTTGCTGCCCGGACTGTACGGCCGACACGCCCGCGCCTTCACAAAGCGATCGTCGGTCTCTCGCTCTCTCTCTTTCTCTCTCTCTCTCTCTCTCTCTCTCTCTCTCTCTCTCTCTCTCCCGAGTTTTGTGGCGCGACGAGGCCGGGAATTCAAATGTGGCCTTTATGCGCGCTGTCCAAAGGATGTTATGAACAAACCTCGTTGTCGCCGTTAATTTATAGCGAGCGATTCTTTGTGGAAATGATCCTCAATGCCCGGTCGAGGCGATCTGGAGCGCTGCCCTTTGTTCGCGGTGCTTTTCTGAAACGAGACGGTTTTGCCCTAATTTGACAGTCAATGAGAAGAAGATTGTAGTAAAAGGAGACTTGCATTTTTTGAGAACGGAAAGAGAATTGTGGCTGGGATCTAGTCTGAATTTTCAGTTTAGGTTGAAAGAAAGCACGGCGTTACCAAAAATCAAATCGAATCTGCTTACGAATATAAAAACACTTGTGAAATTAAATATAAAAAGTTCTGCAGTATCTGGTATCCAGTTTCATGTGAGGTTTAGATTTTTAGACATATGATTTGTTGAGACTGATAAAGCGGCTATACGATGCGCAGCATTTGTTGAAGGTGCAACGATTATCCAGCGAGAGTGCAGATTCAGCAGCAGAACCTGAGAAAAATGCTCTGATTCTTTTGCGTCGGCGTCTCTTTGTTAGAAGAGCGCAGGAATGAAAACTTAAAGTTCTGACTAGGTAGTCTACATTATTGGTTTTATTAATATTCGTTTCTTTTTGCTTTCCTATTTTCCCTTGAAATTTATGATCAAAAAAACGCTTAGTTGGAAAGTTGACAAACTAGTGTCTAAATGTATGTAGACTTTAAGAAAAGATATTGTCTATTAATTGCGTATTTTTATAAAAGGAATCAGTTTAACGTTTATAAAATTATCTTGTATAACTTGATGACTCTTTCATAAAAGAAATAAATTTTGAAATCTGTTTAATAAAACAATCAACAACATGTTTTAATTTTCTCGTTGACTTTTACTAACATTTATTCATTAATTAATAACTATTTTCTTGCTTACTAAAACCGTTTGGATAGTTATATTACAGATTATTATTACCCGTGTAAAAAAAAATTGTAAAGAATACACATAATTATGCATATGCTATATATACTCTCTGAATGTCCATTCCTGGGGAAACGTATATGCAATAATTATGTATATTCTATACAATTTTTTTTTACATGGGTATATTCTAAAAGGCCGACTCTTTTATGCCCTTAGAATACAAAATGTGACATAACAACCTCAGCACCGAGCTATCAAAAGAATCACGCGATTTTTTTTCAATTGCACTGAGAAAAATGTTATTTCAAAATTTATTATAACTTCATTAAAAATTACTATATTTTATGATAAATGGAAT
>JAWWEM010000010.1:27194119-27206361 GCA_035582935.1 Ormyrus thymus
TGCATACACTTTATCATAAAATATAGTAATTTTTGGTAAATTTATAATAAATTTTGATATAACATTTTTCTCAGTGTGATCATGATGGGTGTAGAATAGCGTCTGAACGAATACAATATACGTGTTGCATCCTAAGTATAGACCTCGGGGTCGCACGAGAGATTCCGACTCGGAACCGAAGCGGCACACTACCCGTGCTTAGACTGGCTACGTTATTTTTTACGCGGAACTGCTCTTAAAAACCGAGGCTGCGCGGAAATCGATGCGACAGGTGGTGACAATTATGTCATTGAGAGTCGGATTGATTTGCGTCGGGTGAACTCGTGACGTAATTGGGGTAGATGTAGATGTACTGGCGGCGTGGACTTGCGAGCTTTATGATTCACACGTGTTTCTCTTGGCACACAGAATCGTGAGTAGACGTTTGCTGAAGCGAACAATAGAAGTGTGGCTGACTTAATTTTGTGTTGATAATCTTAGGTGTGTAAGTTGAGTTTGCAAGTTTATACAAACAACGTTACAATTACGATTGAAAATAAATAACTTGCTTTTAGATAAGTTAATTATCGTAATTATCAAAATTATATTTTGAAAAATAACGCTATTCAACACTGAGAAAAAAATTTGGTTGACTCGAGTAAATCACGTGAAATATTTTTCACGAGGTAAAAATCAACTTACACACTAGTCAAACTTTATTTTATACCACGAGAGCAGTAAAATCATGACAAAGTCGTGATTTGAGATTAGAGTGACTAAAGATGTATTTTTCAGTTTGACAAGCTTTTTCACACAAAGAAAGTATAGGCATCATGTTTCTACTTAACCTGATAATTTTTTCACGTTTCATTACAAAAAATATTCACAACCGAAGAACAAACAAAGTTCACATTATTAACTAAAACTACTGTTTTCGAAGTAAAAATTGCTTTGCGGAAGAATATTTATTCATACATTCGTTTATTACAGAGTTGGAAGCACGTACTGTTATGGCGTTAAGACTCCTTACGTGCTATGGTTACGTCGATTTAGGGCGGGTTTCAAAGTTCATAAATTGAGATTTATGTCTTTTTTTAAAGATTTTTCATTTTTAGTTTAAAACATTATTCCCACTTAATTCTGCATTTAAAAAATTCTGCTTCGCTTTTATTGAAATTTTAATTTACACACCCGACACCTCATTTTCGCGAATTAAACTCACCAACCTCCTTTCAAGAATAAAAATTGTTTAATTGTAATCTGCATTGTAGTTTTACAAGTTAATTAGAAAATTATGCAAAATACAAAAATTGTCAACACATTATTTTTCAGTTAAATCATATAATTACAATAAAATACTTATACTCAAAACTAAAATAAACTTTTTAAATAGATGGACAATTGAACACTAATTTTGCATTCCTTAAAATAAGTTTTTCAAAATTGCCCGAGCAAAGTTCAAAAATCCCAATATTAACGTTAAAAATCTCTTTCCGGCCCTAATCCAACAGAGATCCCTGTCCCCGAAAACCGAGCGTCTCCTCCTCGACGAAACAAAACCCTCCACATTCCGAACGACCCATCTCCTCAGCACTCCACTCAACTGTCCAGCTGAACCGTCGGCAACTGATGCGCATTACACGCGGAGAGTAGAGCAGAAGAACGGCGCGCGCTCGAAGAATCTGGCGGGCACTGAGATTAGATACGTATTATCTGTTTAAGCTGCGGCCCCGTGGAGACGGAGAATTGCCGGGGCGCATTAGAGAAGTAGGGGCAAAAGGAAGAGAGCAACAGCGGGAGAGAGAGAGAGAGAGAGAGAGAGCGGGGATCGCGCACATGCTGAGGAGACGGAGAGCGAGGAGAACAGTAGCAGCAGCGCGGAGAAACGAGTAGCAGAAAGCCTGCCGGAGCCATGAGGCCCTGCACGACCGGGACCATCGTGGTGGGCAGCATCGGCCTCGCCAACATCATCCTCGGCGCGGCGGTCTACTTATTGCGCTTCTACATGTTCCACTCTTTCATGCAACAAGTGAGTACGCTTTATTTACTTCCGTTGGGACTGAGCGGCCGATGCTGCTGTCGGTTTTCACAGGGAAACGCGTGGAATCTCGGAAATTCAGAAGCGCGCCTGGGTGGCGAACGAAATTCCGAACACTTTCAAAACAATAACATTGAAGGCGAGACTTTGGCTTGTTTGCGAAACTGGCATCGGAGAAAAGATAAGGGTGATTTTAATACTGATTTGATTAAAAAAAATATCTAGAAATGTAAATAGGAAGTGAGATGCGGCTAACCCTTTTTAAAAATTCAAAGCATATTTTCGAACTCGTTTTAGATTGACTTTCTTTTTTAAATAAAACCGATTGTCAGTATTTTTATAAAATTAAAATAAATTCAGGCTGCAGGAAAAATATATTATTCTGCTTGAAAGTCTACCTTTTAATCAAATACACCAAGTGGCCAAGTTCTCGTTATTCATCACCCTTACAAAAATCTTTAATATTTTTCAATATCTTTGCAGGCATTCCCATTGTCCCCAGAATCAGCAAGCTACGAATTTTGGCAGGACACTAATAGTATTAAAGCGAATTTGGACATTTACTTTTGGAACTGGACGAACCCGGAAGATCTCAACGACACGAGCAAAAAACCAAACATAGTTCAAGTAGGACCTTATAGTTTCAGGTAAGCGGCGCATTCGTATTAATCGCGTAAAAACGTTTTTTGCAGCGGTCTCCTAACGTCATAGCGTGATAGCAAAGTAAAAGCGACAAGCGTACACTGTAATCTTATTATTAACTACATTCGAAAATTTGGTCTTACAATTGAAGTAAGCGCTTAGAAGCGGGTCACTTACTGATAACCACTCGCTGGTTCTGACCGGTCGAATCAAATTTTCAACGACAGATTTTATTAAATTCATTTTTAATTCAATCGAAGCGAATTGACAAAACCTCCGGCGAGAAGCATTAGCGTGTCGACACTGCGCTCCCAGACACTCCGGTAAAATTAGTAAAAAATTGCTGTTCTCTTAGACTGAATTCACGCGAGCGCAACAAGCAGCAGCGCCTTCCGTCTGCCCCCGAAGAGAAAAGAATTGGTATAAATAGGACGAGCGACGAATGAACGAGCGCGATAGAAAGGGAGAGAGAGAGAGAGAGAGAGAGAGAAATTGATAATAAAATAATGGCGCGACGCTAGTCGTGCAACAGCTGAACTCGATATGCGAAGGTCGCGACGCACGCGGAACTCTAAGAGCACGTGCGCGTCCGATAATGCGAAATTAGAGACGTGTCGTGCGACCGTGAATGAAACTCTCCCGGCGGCTGCTGACTTCATCGCGTAAATCCAGCAGTCGTTAAAAATTAACCGGGAATCGAGGATACGAGGCCGTAATTGAAAAATCGAGCCGAATGGCTTTCTCCGCTCCGCGCGGGAAATGGTCGGCGGGGGGTTGCTTGTTTGGGAAAGGTGGCCGCCGTCGACAATTTTCCATTGGCGATAAAGTGATTATCGGTGTGTCAATTGATCATCGAGGATTTTGCTAATGAAGCGAGGATGTCAAGGTTCGCGTGATTTGAACAACAGTTTTTGGCTTTCGTATTCGCAGAAAATATTTCAGGATGACAAAATTTGCAATACAAAGTTTTTGTTGTTACTTCAACGTAGATGGTTTTAAGCTCAAAGCAATTAAAATAGTATTCTAATCTGTTCGTAAATTCTGAAATTCTACCGTGATCGCACGAGAAAAGGAGATATTTTTGTAAATCTGCGTCTTTTTATCACTTCCGGATGTAATACAATGTGCGATTCTTTACCTTAAAACAATGAATACGTTCACTTACAGATTGCTTTATCTTAACTTTTGTTTCGTTAAGCGACAAAGATCAATTTTTATGCCAAATACATAAGTTTCTGCACAAACTTACTCGCTGATTTCATAAGCGTAACGTAAAATATCGTGGACATCACGGTCGCGCCAACAAGTTTTGCTTGTTTTGTGCTGAAATGAGAGACTTCTTTACTTCTTGTGCGTATTAAACCTTCGGCCTTGTCAAAAAAAATTATGCGGTTTATGATGGAACCGCAACGTGTGAAATGGCGATATTTATGAGTAGAAGAGCAGCGATATTTACAAATGCTTCTTTGTACGAAATCAGTAGTCAGGTTCCTTATAACTGATAAATCATTTATGAAGTGGATGCACAATGTTTTTGTATTTTAAATTCATCTTTTTGCTTCGAGCAGCAAACTGTTGCAGAGGTATACAAATCTTATTTGAAAACATCTTTATTTTTTTTCTCACATGACTAAATCAACACGGAGAAAAAGTTTCAGTAAAAATTACTATACTGTTTGGAAAAGCGAGCACAGACTGCCAAAACCCAAAAAAAGATCATACTTCTTAGTAAATTTTAATGAAATTTTAGTAAAAATTCGTGTAATTTTATTAAATGTTCCTGAAATTTCAGTAAAATTTACTAAAAAGTATGATAATTTTTTGAGTTTTGACAGTCGGTGCTTACATTACCAGATTTAGTAATTTTTATTGAAATATTTGTAAGTCGATAAAGAAAATATCATTTAAATAGAATTAATTATTATAATAAACAAGATAATAAAATCTTTTAATTAACAAAAATAATTCCATTTTTTCTACAAAAAATAAAAATCCACACGTGCAAAACATTAATCATTCATTTGAATAACGGCCTAAGTAATTCAGAGACTTAACTCGCACAAAAATAAAACGATATGCACCTACACCCGTGGAAAATCTGTCACCTGCCGCGATAAACCAACCTGCAGAAACAGTACAATCGGCGTATCAAACTACTTATCCCCGATAAAGAGCCGCGTCTTCAACTTTAATCAGTCTAATCGCCAGACGCCCGAGTCCGCGAACACACACGCATCTTCTAATTTTTAAACAAGCGCTAATAATCCGCAGGTTATATATATCCCCGAGGAGAGGAGCGGTTAACCCCGCTGTATTGGCATCTCGATGAGCAATGAGACAATACGCTTGTCTCCGCAGACGCGTAGGCGAGCGGCTGGCTACATGAAATAATTGCCTGATTAATTAGTTTTCGCCCCGGCTTGTAACGAGCCTACGTGCGGACGAAGCTGTGCGTGCCGGGTACTTCTGTCGGGCGCACCGCGCAAACGAGTCCCGAAGGACTTCGGCGAAATTTTAACCTCCGGCAATTGGACTTTTCATCCGCGTCTGGGCTAAAATTAAACTTGGGCTTGTAATTGAGGATATTACTAAAATAAAGCCGGCCCTTTTTGGAACTTTTTAATTCAATCTCATTGCGCGTTGATGATTTAACGTGTTAAAGTTTGCTACGTAAAATAAACTGACAATATTGCAACTACTGGCCCACGCTCTTGATAAAATAAATAATTGGAGATAACGATATAAAAAACAAATTTTATTTTCATCTGTACCAATATAAATCGCATTAAATTTTATCGTGTAGGAATACGCTGTCATTTTAATAATAATTGTATGATTCATTTTCGATACCTCGTCTAATTTCTAAGATGTACAAATTTTGGGTAACATTTGAATAAATTAAGAATATGCTATTATTTTTTAGTCTATCACTCAGCTAACTGAAAGTACTACTTGTTGTTTATAATAATTTCTTATAGCTAATAAATTAGCGTGAAGAATATATTTCAACTGCTGCATTATTAACATATATTATCAAGAAGATTAACGAAAGTATAAATGCCGATTTGATCGATTTTCGGCTATCTCCTTATCTGAATTCTTACACTTCTTGTCGGTTGGCAAACCTTATCTATAGCAGAGCAATAATAGCTTGTTATTAAAGCACCTGCCTTATTAAAAACTACGTAATTAAGAGTACATATTTTGTTTTCAAAACTCTCACTTGCAAAAAACAGTGCAAGCTTGAAACTGTAATGCATTTACAATTCAGCAGTTTATGTGCGTTTAATAAAATGACCGATAATTATATCGTTTTCTTAATCAATTTATATACGATGTATGTACGTGTATTACTCGTCTGCTTATAAAATTTAACATTTTCTTCATAAAAGCAGACCTGGAGGCACAAAATTTAAACAAAAATTGCCGATTATTTAACGTTTCTTGATAATTTTATTTTAGCTTGGTTTGCATTGATTCTAATAAATGTCACTGTAAACTTCCAAGAAATGCCAGATTTAAGGATGATACAGAGAATGCCCCGCTGCAACGGCTTTCATGTTATATCAGTTAAACTTATCTTCAGCAAATACACATAAATATTTCTGACATTTATCTGCTACAATGGTATATTACTCATTGCATTCGATGAAAGTAGTAAAAATCGAAATGAATCACTGCCAGACATGGCAAAAAAAAAATAAATAATTAAGAAATTCAACCCCCTCGCTAATAAACACAGTAATTTCTTTGTTAAATCCAGCTTAAACTGAATTGATTCTTTAAGGCACGTGCGCTCATTACTTAAGGAAGTGCGAAGGCCGTAGCTGGAAATCGGTCGAAATTAGTACCTTGCGCTCGGTAAACGATAATAAACCTAATAACTCTTAATTTCAAGTGCATATACTTATCGAGTGCTTCGACACGAGCAGACTAAGGTGCATTCTGGACAGCACTGAACGCTTCATTAGTAATTGTCACGTCAATCTTAATCTGCAGTATGTGGGTCGTGCCATTACTTTGCTATTTATCATAAATCGTCTTCAAGATGACCAAACGATTTGATAATCTTGTTGTTAGAAGCAATTGTGCGTCCCTTTTGTCTTTTAGCATTTTTTCATATCCAGCTTTCGCGCTTCGAGTGTGCTGCAAATGACTTCTTAATGTTCACTTTTTTAATTTATTTGATATTTTAAAACTGCCTTTAAAAATCAAAGTATGAAAATAACTTAAACTTTAAATTACAATTTTCTTATTATAAATATTATGTATTTTTTCAACACGCTAATTATTTACAATTTCATTTATTTTATAGAGAAAGGAGAGAAAAAGTCAACATTACGTTTCATCCAGAAAATAGTACGGTTAGTTACATGCAAAAGCGGACATGGTTCTTTGATGCATCGAAAAGCAAAGGCAGTCTAGATGACAATATTGTGCAACTGAACGTCGTAGCCGCGGTAAGCTAAGAAAAAAAAGAGACGTGCCCACAATGTTAGGATTCTTGAATTTCTAATGAAAATCTTCTTTACAGTCTGCAGCGCATAAAATTCGATATTGGCCTTTCGTGTTGCAACAAAGCTTATCGTACATGCTCAACGGTTTTAAGAGTAAACTTTATGTTAGGAAGACAGTAGACGAACTGTTATTTACTGGTTTTGAAGATCAAATAATTACAATGGGAAAGATTACTGCCATGGATGAAGACTCGCCTCCATTTGACCGATTTGGTTGGTTTTACATGGTTCGTAATTTCAAACTATTTTAATGCTAAATCTATTTTTTGACATTGCTTCTTTACTTATTGTCGACTAAACGCTAGGTTTATTGTTTAAAGTGCTTCGTTGCACCAAGATTTTTAGTGCTTAATTTTTCCTCTTTTAAATGTTTGCAATTACTTTTACAAAGGCTTATTAACTCAAAAATTACACGAGATTATCTCCATTAAAAATTATTCACCAGTTATCTGAATTAATAAGAAAATAATGACGAGGAAAACGATTAACATTTTTTAAACAAGATGCAAAATGGTTAACAGTACACAAGAATAGATCATTTTTATTCCACACAATTTTAAGCAGCAACTGATAGAATTAGCCTACCGTGAATAAGCCAATACATCTCATCAATCTTGCACGAGGAAACGGCTCCGCTTAAACCATTAATTTCACTTTGCCTATGTTCCAAAGTACAAGAGAGGTCTGAAAACTGCGTAAAATTGGTTTCGTAGAAAGCATAAATAGAGTCTTAATTATTCACAAGGGCTCAGTCGGCGGAGTATAATGCTGCGGGAAACTTGGGCGCTTAAATGATTCCGATCGGTCGTTGAACGAGAAGGAATGATTCGAAGACGCCGGCTTTAAATTGGCACTGAATAGCTCAGGTCGGATGTAGGTCATTGATTGAAGAATAAATAGCCAGGAGCAGATAATGTGTACTAATTTCTTTCATATGTCTGACTTAATAATCTAATATAACACCTGGCAGTAGCTCTAACTAAATCAGCATTGCTAATTTATCTATCAAGGAGATTGACCGTCTTTATAATTGAACTCTTTCGCGGAAGTAAAATTTAAAGTAAGAAATGAATTCGGTCCAATTAATGCTCATTCCTACCAAAATAAAAAAAGTCCAAGCAGAAAAGTTTAATACAAAACAGAAGTTTTGACAAGGATTCGTAAAACTAATTGCAGAGAAACGGATCCACGGATTTTGATGGATACAGCAATGTACACACCGGTGCTGACAACATAGCGGACATTGGAAAACTAATGCTCTGGAATGGCAAAGACACGACAAAGTTTTACAAAAGTCCGTGCAATGCTATAGAAGGAAGCGCCGGAGAGTTTTGGCCTCCGTATAGAACCAAAGAAGAAGACATTCGCCTCTTCACGCCGGATATATGCAGGTAAGCGTCGATTTAAATGTCTAATTCTGTCGAATCAAGCGATTGTTTCGATTGGACGCAGGTGAACAAGTGAGCAAGTAACCTTTGATTTTGCCGTTTGAAATTGTTTTTTGCAAATAAGAGAGACAATGTTCAAATGATAACAAAAGTAAGGTGGGAATTTAATCGTTGCATTTTTAAGCTTTATATCCTTGAGTTAAATGAAATTTTTTAATCAATAATGTCTTTAATTTGGAAGTTTTGCCCGAATGAACGAAAGAAAAGAAAAACTAAAAAGAATTTTAGGTATAGTACATTATGCACCTAGGAAGCGAAAGTAAAGAATGTCTCAAATCACATGTACTTATTGGCCGAGGCGAAGCCGAGGTCGATAAACATGCGATCTGAGACATTATTTATTCACTCTATATAGGTGCATGTTTTTTTGTACGAGGGCCGCGAAATGAGAACCTGTGCAGGAGGCGAAATTGCCATAGGACAAAAAAATTTTTTTTCTGCGAAGGTGATCGAGTATTCTGTTATTTTAATACGGATTTTATTTCCGTGTAATTAATGGAAATGGTTATATCCCAAGATATATCCAAGAATCGAATGAGTGATCCATTAATCGAACGTAAAAAGAACTTATTCTTTGAACGAACAGACTATTTTAAATGAATGATTGGCAGTATTTCCGATTAAGTAAAAATTACTCTAATAAATTGCAGTTATCAATCAGACCTCAAGTAGCAGAACCTCGAATATCGTTAGTTATTTCGCAGGATTATATAGATTAGCATAATTTTCATTTAATATTAAATATACAATAAAAAGAAGCCGATGAAAATTACAAAATAAAAAAATTCGTTAAAAATCGTTCCAGTATTTGAATCTTAATTTTTTCAAAACTTAATTCTTTTATTCAGTATACTCTGAAGTCAATCGCGTGTACTTCAAAAACTGATACTGCCTCTTCCCTGTTATTTCACTGCAGCATTCATCTTTTTATATGTATTAAATTAAAAAAGTATAAATCTAAAATGAATGATACGCAAATACGTGGGATAACTCGATACATGATCAGTATCCGCATTCCTTGAGAAATTAATACAGAGACCCTTTCAAAAGACACGCCACTCAGAACGCGACCGGTGTTCCATCTTTCAGGCCGGTGACGTACGAGTACCAGGAGACGGTGAAATACAAGGGTATCGAGGGCTACAAGTACTCGTTGGGCAAGAAGACCCTGGGCAACGACACGCGCCGCCGTTACCCGCACGAGCAGGCCAAGTACTTCGAGCCGACGACCACCACGGAAGATTTCTTCAATGCCGATCCGACGACCCTGAGGCCCGAGCACGAGGACGAGGACCCGGACGTCGTGAACGAGGGCCGGTGCTTCTGCAACGGCGAGTGCGCCCCCACGGGGGTCATCAACATCACGGCCTGCCGCTACGGAGCCCCCGGATTCATCAGTCTACCTCACTTCCACAAGGCGGACCCCGTGCTCAGGGACCGGTTTACCGGGCTCAGTCCCAGGGACGAGGACCACGACTTCTACATCACTCTCGAGCCGGTAATTTCTACAGCTGAGGGATCAGCTGATTGCGCTTATTTTTGTCACAGAAATGGAAAATTCCACTCGTGACGTTTATTCTATTTTTTTTTTTTTTTTTTTTTGAGAAATTTACATTTTTACAATGTAAATTCGAATTATCGTATTACTGCCATATGTAGTAGTTGAGACGATTGATTTTTTGTTATGATTATACGCGTAACTGATGGATAATAATTCCGCGGCTCTAATGAACTGTTACAAGAACGATTTATTAATGATAGCTAAATTAATTTCTTTTTGCATTTGTGGAAATAAAAAAATTTTTATTTTAAAATAAGAGACTGATAATGTAAAAAACCTAAACTTTATTTTAACATTTGTTTATATAAAACAGATTAAAATTAAAAACACGAACAAAAACTTTATAAGCACATGGCAGCAAACGTTTATGTAAAGATATATGCAATGCATCAGTCTCTATTTTTCCAAGAACACTCTTTTTGAAAAGGCAATAAATCCGCAAAATCTCCTAAAGTGTGACACGCAAATCTATTGTCCTTAAGTCACGCCGTCATCTTTTCCGCAAGTTATGCAACGACAACATTAAACTTTTTACACACTAAACCTTTTTTCCATTACAGACAACCGGCATCCCGATAGACGTGGCTGCCAGGCTCCAAGTGAACATTTTACTGCACCCATCGAAACTGGTCTCGTAAGTACACTACATAAATCTGTCTGCGATATAAATCGAGTGCGCCACCTGTTTGCGTGACACGTTCGTGACAACGCGCGAAAATACCGCTTTCCTGCCAATTCGATTGCGCTTAGAAGTGTACAGCGACGTCGAGGTTTATCGCACTCGCGATCGTCCTAATCAAAGAGTGCTTCTAACGATAATGGAATCACTTATACGTGTGGTATTTTATAAGAGGCTCCGCGGGTTACGTAATAAGGATGCGCAAGTCACGAAAAAATTTCTATTATTACAGAACTTGGATAGAAGTGTTTAGGATGCGAAGAAAAATAATTTTGAAACAATTACAAATAGATCGGTAAAAGCTACTTTGACCAAAGCTAAAACATTGTGGAAAAATTTACTGAAAACTTGTGTGAAAATTTAATAAAATTTTAGTAACTTTTCCTATATTTTAACAAGCATTTCTACAAAGTATGGTATTTTTTTGTTTTGCCTCCGTGATTGTCTTACTAGGTAGTATGGCAATTTTTCCCAATGCTTTTCTCAATGGTCAGTTCAATTCCGATTCTCAGTTTTTTACTTTCGAAAAATAATAGTTGCTTGTTCTCAGAAAAGATCAAATACGTTCTTAAATATTTTAACAAATAAACAGTGTAATCAATTCCAATTATTTATACAAATTAATACGTTAAATAAATATGTTAATTATTAATGCAGTCAATTAACTACATTTTTTCTTAAGCCCAGAAATTCTACGTTCTTACTTAAAAATATAATTTTTTATTAATATTAATATATATTTCAATTTTCAGGTTATTTAATGATGTTCCTACGTTATATTTTCCAATGTTTTGGTTCAACATGAGAGTTGGAATTCCAGATAAGATGGCTCGCAATTTAAAATTGCTTATTAACGTGCCAACCTATTTAACTTACATTGGATTAGCGTTGATGCTCTTTGGATCGATCCTTTTATTCGGCGTTGCTTTAGCGTATTACATAAGAAATCGACGCAGGTTATTACCAAAGGTAATGGACATAAAAACATATTTATTAGGCTTCTTGATTTTTGCAACGCAAACCGACTCGTTTTTTTATTAATTAATTTATTAAAGTTTATAGTTTATAAATTTTTATATTTTTTCCAGACCCAAAAAGATTGAATATTAATACAGGCACACAAAAAATAAAAATTAGTCTGTGCGATAAACTGAATTACTATATTCATATGTATTTTGATTTGCTAAACACGAATACGACCCTACTTTTGGTCCATCACGTCAGGATAGTTGAGATATGCCCAGACGGCAAAAACTGTTCAAAATGAATTCATTATGTAGCCCCAAAAAAAACCTGAATTAATTTTTAATGCCCGTAACTAATCAGAAAGTATTCATTTTGCATTGAAAAGTTATTCAGGTTATGTCACTAAGTTGGA
>JAWWEM010000010.1:27215283-27228130 GCA_035582935.1 Ormyrus thymus
CCCCGCGTTACTACAACATATAGTAATTTTTCTTAAATAGGTATTAAAGTTTCATATGACATTTTTCTCAGTGTAGGCTTTAACGAGCTTCAATGGAAATTTAATCGGCCCGGCGCGGGGAACGACTATTTTTACGGCGGAGAGAGGTAAATTTAAACGAGCGCTCTCGACGGCTAAAGAAATTACGTTATTTTTAGGGTATTTGTTAATAATATATTCACCCTTTCACGGATGAACGGAGCGCGCGGAGTTGGCTAATTCTTCAAAACTTTATAAAATGCAAGCTCTCGCAGCAGCCGTCCATTCGAGCTCTAGCTTTTGTAAATATTGCTTAAAATAACACCTTTTCAAGATATAAGAATTTGCTGAAAACAACGTTTATTTATATATCTTTACACTTTTCTTTCTTCATTTAAATATCTTTTATGTTGGCGGCGGAATAAGTTTACAAGCAATCCGCACTGAGGCGTAAGCTACTCGAGTACCGCGTTTAAATATTCTGGGAAACCCGTCTGCCGTAAAAATATCTTAATGGAAGGTAAACTGCTTGCTTCAAAAACATTCTGTACATCAAGTAATGCAAAGGAAAATCTGCCATTCAGCCTTAATTAATATCTATTCTTTAATTAATTCAGATTAAGTTCGTTAATTAACTTTTAGAGGTTTATATCTTACGAAGAAGAGTCTCAAATGGATATACATAACTTGGCGCATTGAATTCTTAATAATATATAAGATAGAGAAGATAATCGGATTATTCAGACGCCGGGATTATAAAAGCTATTTCATTTCTTTCCGGAGAACAATCCTTCCTCTATACCGAACGCGCTAAACTCGATATAATTCGAGGCTGAAAAAGAATACGCCTATAATAAAAGCCACGCGCGCGCCTTATTTATTAAAAACGCCAATAAATCCCCGCGCCTGAAAAGAAAGTGATAAAAACAACTCCGCCCTTCTTCAATACATAAATTATCACGAAGGCCACATTCAATAAACAAGCAGATCCCGCCGTATCCCGTGACAAGCACGCAATCTGCTGCTTCTTTTTTTTTCACCGCCCCGGCCGTCTTGACGATCGCGCGGCTTCAACGCCCTGGACGCCCTTCCGCTCGGGGAAAGAAAGCTCGCCGGATCACCGAATCATACGTCGGCTTCCGTTATCGTTCGACTGGAAGCCGCAAAGCCCATTACCGAGCTTGCGCGAGCTTAATTTGCCAGGGCGAATTTCGTGCGATAAGGTCGATCACGAGGGCGTCATCGACTGGACGCGTCCGGGGTGTGGGAACGCATCTGACAGTCGTCTGTCGCCTGGGCGTGCGCGCGTGTACGAGAATCGTCACGCTTGGAATGTAACTCTCGCGAGGGGGACACGCAGTTCCAGGGATTTTTGATCCCCCGCGCTGAAATTCGACGCCTGCGTGGGAAATTCGTAATCAGCCTGTCTCGGAATTTAAGGCGGCAGTATTTCGAGTATTACGTGCGGGAGTAGAATGGTTTTTGCGGAGCGAGATATCGTCTACCTTGAATTTTAGAGTGCTTGATAATGAGAGTGATTCATTGTTGAACAATCAAATACTGCGACTTGACGAGAAGAAATTTTTAGCATTATCGCATGATGCAACATAGTGTTTGGTTGCAAATCCTGCCTTCACCTGTAAATACAAAAATTCATTTTAATAAATCGAATGGGATGTAGGAATTTGTAATAAAGCTAAACGTAGAAAACAGAATTATCGTTTTGGAACGTAGATTTATTTTTCACGGTGAAATGTTAATATTTCGTGTTGGTTCTTTCGTAAAAGAACATTAGTTAATTGCACAAGATAACACACATCTCGTTTTTTCAAAGAGAATCAAAGCATAAAAATGTAGGTTAATATTACTAAGTCAACGAGGCAAGAAAAAATGTAAATAACTAATAAATAAATGCTGTCTGCTCGAAGATTAATCGTAAACCGAGAAAAAACGCTCGATAAATATCTCAAAGAAATGTGCACACAAAATAATTACTTAATTTCATCCACCAAGCTCGTCAATTCGTACAAAGAAAGCAACCACCGAGAGCGACCTTTCCCTCTTGCAAATATCGTCCCAATATTGGGCGGCAGTAAATTTTTGCGCGCTCGCATACAACCCCCGTAAATCGTCTTATCATCTTGTAAGTGCAAGACCAGCGGCCTAGAATACAGGCCTGCACAGTTTTGGGGTCGACCCGAATACGTTTCGTGCAAAACTCTCTCATTTTCCTCCGGAGAATGGCAGCCCAGACGTGAATTTAGGGAGGGCCGAAATATAGGGTCAAAGTTCAGGGAGATTCCATCGGAGAGCTGAGCGCGAGTGTATTTTTACTCTCAAGGCCAGGAGGTCGCTCGGTGGTTCTCTCTCTCTCTCTCTCTCTCGAGTCTGCGCCTGCCTGCCTCCGTGCGTCGGTTTATTGGAGAACGTCACTGGGCAGGCGCGCTTTCAGGCTCATCTTCTCTGCTGAGCTTCTGCGTATTTTGGGCGAGAGAACGTCCCCTGGAAAAAAGGGTGTGCGAGCTTCTCGAGGGCTTGGCTGGAGACGCCCGGCAAAGGTGAGGACTCGCTCGTTTTTCATGCGACCGGCTGCAAAGAGCCGCGAAGCGTACCGGGAGAGAATTACCTTGAAAATCGAATAATGAGAATCCGCTGGAGGAAAAAAAAAACGTCGCTGTTAAGATGGCGCTCTGGAATAGCATTTTGATGACGAGGCGAAGGCTTTTTGCTCGAGTTTTATTAAGTGTCGTATTTAAACGTATTCTGTTAGATGATCCTTTAGGACAAGATTAAATATTGAACGAATTTTTACGTCAATTATGGATTTTTATTTAATTGTTTAGGCTTGCTTTTTTGTATGCACGGCGTTAATTAAAAATTTAGCAGTTTGTAATTGCGTTCACACACCACGACAAGAAAGTTTGAATCCGAGTTTGAAAGGAAAATTTGAGAGGAGAATTATAAAGTCTCTGGTCCTTTGTGGTTTGAATAATATTAAGTTAATTAAAAACTATCAAAGATAAAGTTGATGAAGAGAGTTTTAACAAAGTATAATGCTGCGACTAAGAGCATATTGAATAGCTGCGCTGTAAATATTAGCTTAAAATGTATACATTTTTCCAAAAATAATTCAAATATTAAAAAAAATTTGTTTACTCTTCACGTCTGCAATAATGATATGATAATGTTAATATTTTTATTCCGCATATCGTCAATAATGATATGATAATTCATTAATAAGCATACACATGTACATAATATTCGGATGCTAATTTCATAAGATATTTGCATATTACCTATGACTATCGAATTACAGAAACAGGAATACCGTGTCCTTTAATTCTTTAATTTTTCTACGCGAAATAAAATTATGGCTTTCAAAGTACTTGCTTCGTTTTTATGACAGTAATGTAGGCTGAATGTATCTTCATGTTTAAAATGAGTTTTAAACATGCAAGTAAATGTAGTTTCCACATTTTAAGTTTAAAAGATCGATAGAAACGACTTTGAAAGTCGTTTAAAGTTCTATTTCCACAAAGTCCAAGTAGGTTGGATAAGTCATTTATAAATGCCATTGATGCTTGCGTCTACATAATGCATTTTGTAGTTTTAAAAATTATTCGAAGATAATAATTTCTGCCTTTAAAAAAAATTTAAACCATAATTTTTGCACTTGCCTTCTATTAAGTCTAAATGAAAATCCGCTTAGTTCTAAAGCAATTTCAGCGTCTTACGAGAAGACAATCGGTTAACGTACATATGGCATATTTCGTAAGCCATTGTTGTTCTAAAAAGTAATGCTTCTCTCTCTTTGTTTTCAGATGTCGCAATGTCGATTACCGTTCAAGAGTTCTTTCCCGACGCAAAGAACAACTTAACGAAAATCAAATGGTCTCACGCAACCAACAGCGTAGATAAGCTGAACACCGCCCTCAAGTCCGGTAAGCATAAAACAATTTCTCCGACAAATAGAAAAAGCACCGTAAATAAATATCCCCTTTTTTTCGACTCTCCTAATTCGGACCTTCTCTCGATGCAGTTTCCCTTGCACCATTACAACTGACTGCGCAGCCCGAATTCGAGACTCCCCTAAAGAATAAATATCGGCCCGTAAAACTGTCCGAATCGCGCCGCGCGTGCCGATAATCCCCGAGCGCGCCTCCTGCCCTTCAGGTACGAGGTCCGAAGCTGCGGCTCCAACTCGGGCGCGGGATTTCCGGCAATTGCCGGCGGCGTCCCGTCGAGAAATTCAAGCCTCGCGTCCGCGCGCGCAGCGCCGTCTGAAAAAGGGCAGCGATACATCAATGACCTCAAGTGCACGTACGCCGGCGCGATTACGGCCTTGGCGTCCGCGGCACAAGCGAAACGTCAACGACACGCGAGCGGAATTCGTAGTTGCCCCCCCGGCTCGGCGATGAGTCGGGAATGAGAAAACGGGAGGGTTAACGCTTGCGAAGGAATTATTTTCTAGACTTTCCTCTCCTACGGCTTTGCGCTCGCTGATTGTTATGGGCAGACGGCGGCGAAACGAGTTTCGTCGGATATATAGGTCGAGTCGCGCGTTTCGTTGGGTATACGTGTAATTGTTGCCGGCTGCCTGCCAAGTGATTTTGATGGGTATGATTTGATTTCAAGGAGAAGTTTGCAACTGCTAACGCGAGTTTGTTTCCTCTTAAAAATTCACGTTTGCGTAGCGGGTTAAACACAGATTTACTGTTTAAATAATCCAGCCAATCGATACCTCAGCAAAAAAAGTAACTTTCTTTCCGTAAATTACGAACGGTCGCATGAAATACGCTTTTCGTACACGAGTGCAACGAAAATGAGGAAAACAATGCTTAAAAAAGAAGCTCTCTTTTTCTCCGCCCGTGCTCCAAGCCACTCGGTTCCGAGGCGGCAAAAAAAAAATGGGTCAAAAGTCTATTCAAAGTTAGGACCAGCTTTCAGCAAATGACCTCAAACGCGCAATTCAGGGTTAATGTCGTGGCTCTCGTCGCGAGAGAGCCGCGCGAGGGAAGGGGGGGGGGACTATCTGCCTCGTCAACTTTTAATCAATATAATCTCGTACCTGCTTCTTAAAGCCGACGTCCACATGATTGAGGCCGACGTCAACCTGGGAGCGCTCGTCGGCGGCAATCCCAACGTGACCATCCCGGTCATGGCTCATGGACCTGGAGCGAACATTACGAGCGACCTGAGCCTTGAGCAGTTTGTTAAACAGGTTCTTGACAGCAAGAAGAAAGGAATGAAGCTGGACTTCAAGACTCTTGAAGCTTTTACGAAGAGCATTGAGATTTTGAAGAAGGCCAACGTAAGTTTGCCAAATATTTTTCTCTAATAAGTTTTTTGTGTAAATAACGTAAACGAGATTCGAGTCTTTATTCAATGCTTGGCTAAAAACTAGGATTGACTCGTTAAGTTAGCTCGATAATCCACTGACCTATGCGAAAGCAAAAGTTTTTAAAAAGCTACTTTGTTTTTGAATAATCTTAACAACCACAACAATTTGCCAGCGTAAACACAGAAAAGGCACTTCTGAAAAGCCCAGTTTCCCCGGTAACTCAGTAGGTTAACGACACTCGCTAAACTCTCCTCGAGATTCCCGCTGAAAAGCCGTAAAGCTCGCAAACACTCACGCGGGATACTCCGCTTTTCTCTGTCCGCAGCTGACGGTGCCGGTCTGGCTGAACGCGGACATCCTCAGGGGACCGATGGACGCCACCGCCGTGCCAGTCGATGCCAAGGCCTTCCTCGCCGCTGCCCGCGAGCTGCCGAATACGCTGCTATCGATCGGCTGGACCACCAGGTAAAGCTCGAGCCTCGAAAATTCGATCTTGCGGATGCTAATTGACGGAAAGCGCAACCTCCTCGAGCCAAGGTCGCTGCTTCGTATATCATTACTGCACTGGAGACATGTTAATTAAGACCGGAACGGGATGTCACGCGTCGACAAAGAGCCACGAATTCCTCTTATTTATTGTCGAACAATGAGAGAGGGGCATCGGGATAATGCGAGGTGTCTCTCGCCGGAACTCTGACTTGGGCGCGAATTGTTCGGCTATCATTGTCGCGAGTTTCTTGTCGGGGGATTGGATTTTTCGACGGCTGCGGAATAAAGTCATCTCGCTCGCTTTGCATGCGGAATTTATAATCGCGAGATTTACATAGATTGCGAACGCGGTCGAAAAAGTTATATATCTTGAGCCACTTGCCTAAATCCAGTTTTCTCCAATGTTCCCAGACGCGAAGATTGAATTGGACGTGTTAAGTGGCAAATTGGGTCGGCGTAGTTTGCATTTCGAAAACGTTATAACGCTAACGGCTCCGGCCCTAAACGACATTGCTTTCGAGGAAAACGAGAGAAAAACGATTGCCTGCTCGGCCGGAGTAACCTCCCGTACGTTGCGCGAGCCAAAAATGCAGTGTTTAACTTGCTCCATTGAACCGAAAAATGAAATTGTGTAGTTAACCGTAAAAGAGTCGCATTGTGTATTATTAACATGTAATTGACTGATATCAGCGTTAACGAGCAATTAGAGTGCAGTTTAATTAGTTTTTTTTTAAATATTGTCGCAGCCGACCTTCAATTCGAGTGCGTTTGAGTTCCCTTTGCAAATAAAATACAAGAAGCTTGAACATATTTAATCGGACAAAGAAAATGAATAACAAAAGATGATGCGTAATAATGCCTTGCTCTTGTTTTTGTCAATGTATTGTGTTGAACAGAGTGATTCACAAAATAATTGTAATTTGTTCGCATTTTCCTGCGAGTTATTAACTTTTTGTGAATAATTTACAATATTAAAAAAACTTGATGTTATATTTTACGTAAATGATCAAAAAGAATTTCCAAAGTTAAGTTCTAATTCATCTCTAACATTTTTATTTGAAATAAAGCAATAAATGTTTGCTTACAAATAGCATATTTTCTTAATTAACTTTTCAAACATTGTAATTACGTATTTCTACATAAAAGCGAATAAATCTATAAAGCTTACAAGCACCCTTAAATCACCTAATTACCCTGTCATTAAAAATTCTCACGTAAACTCTCGTCGAGAAGTGAAGCGCAATCAATAAAGCAGCAATTAAAACTTTGCAGAATCGAGAATGTACCAACCCAAAACGTGACGAACGGCACCTACACCAGCCAGCAGCTCAACGAAATGGTGAAGACCCTTCAGGAGAGCAAGTTGAACCAGTCGGTAACTTACCCGGTGCGCGCCTGTTACGCCGCCAACGACGTCCCCGCTCTTCAGAAGCTCCTTACCGACAGCAAAGCCAATAACCCGACGCTCACGATCTGGTCGAGCGAGGGCGACAAAGTCGACGCTGAGAAGCTCTCAAAGCTCATCAAGACCGTCGGCGTCGATAAAGTCTACGTCGATGTACCTCAGGACCTCTGGCAGAAGCTTAAGCTGACCAACGCTGCTTTTGCCGCCCAGAGCTCGCTCTTCGTCCTCCTCGCGTCCATGTTCGCCCTGTTCTCCGTCAAGCTCCTGTGAATGCCTCCTGTTATCGAGCTTTAAACACAGACACACACGCAAGCATACAGGGCCAAAGAACGAGAGAGAATATCCGATTAATACACTAAAGACGCGGAATTACAATGTGAGACTGGGAGAGAAAGTTAATGTTACGTATGTATGTTCAGCGTTCAAGTTGACACCTGCGAGGGATGAAGTGAGTTTTGCCCGATGAAAATTACCCCAACGACGCCGCGACTTTACCGACGGTCGGCGAGGTAATTTTCTTAAGGGCTCACTTCTCCCTGTGTTGAGGAAAGAGGAAGATCTTGGAAAAGTTTATTTCGTTCCCCGTGGGAATTGAAACTAGGACTTTAAAATGTCGATGAGAGTCGAAAACGTGGTCAGATTCATAAGACACTACAGTCTTCTGTCATTTATCCGTTTTTCCTTGTTTAATAATATTACTGTTTGATTAGTATTAAAAAAATTCGCACAAAGAGCAAACGAAAAACTAGAATCAGGACTATTGCAAGTTCCCTCTTATGAATTTGACTGCCGAATTAATTGTCAGGAGAAATATATTCACTTAGAGTGTTCAAACGTTACTGCGTTGTTCCGTTCGTTGTACGATCGATTTTTTTAATCACTTATTATATACATAACGATATGCAACATGAATATTAATTAATTATAAAAGCGCAATTAAAATACAAGAATGGTGAGCGGAAGAATGGTAATTATAATACTTAAGTTTATATTTCGACAAGTTCTAGCTCTCAGGTTCCTCGTACTCGACATAAATTTTCACTGCATTTAGTAATTATCAATTTAATGATAAAATTATTTAAAATAAAATGTATGCTTTTAAATATGACAAATGGTCAATGTAATATCAATTAACGTTTAGCTTCCATTCATATAAAAAACTTTGTGATTTCTTCGTTATTTTTGCTTCTATTCTTATTCTTTTGCATTTAAAGCTCATTTCTATTATTTTTAAAATTAATATTGATGAACTTTAAACTAGCCGTAATGTATCATTTAGATTGTAATGTTTTCTGTCACATAAAAGATTAAGAATGTAATGAATTAAGAAAAAAAAATATTAAACCGTATCGTTAATAAAGCTGTTATAAGAAGATATTAATGTTTAGTATGTTCAACAGCGAAGGATATAACATGAAAGTAAATGACTTTTGTTATTCGTAAAATGTCTAACCAGAAATTATTTCTATCCGTTAGAACCGCGTTACAATAGCTTTCTTTGAAGAATAGTGTTCAAAATTTTTCTAGATAAGCGCGTTATTCATAAGTACAGAATAAATAGATCGGCTGCGCCCGGCTTTATAGGCCACTCTGTTGAAAATACACTGTCCATACCTTTGATAATGAGAAGGAAATAAAGCCATTACATACTCGTAAAACTTTGCCATTGTCATTTATTTTTTATGTGTAATAACTCAATTTTTTCAGAAATAAAGAAAATTTAATCATATGTTGATGATTTCAAGTGAAATGCATAGTTATTATTAAAGATTATAGGATCAATAGAGAATTTTCAATATCTACTTTCTGAAATGTTCTATAATTTAGATAAAAATGAAGGCAAAATCAATGTTATTCCTCTTTATCTTAAAATAGGACGTCTTACTCAATAAAAAACAGTCATTACATAACTTTCAAGTAAAATTGTGAAAAATATGCTAAAATCTCACTATTGTAAGCATTTGTGTAAACCCTTAGTATAAAAGATTAAAGTCTAAAGCTTCGAACATATTCAAGTAATGTTCGTAAGCCTTTTCTTAGAGTACTGCAAAAGTAATTCTATTATATTCCTAATTCCAGGAAAACATTCATCAATTTCAATATTATATCGGTTATTAACCTTATAGTATCCTTTCAATTAAATGATAATAAAATGGTGTGAAAATCATGAAAAGTTTATTTAAATTCTAACAAGGTAAATTTTAGTCAAAGTCCAAATTTTTAAATGTCAGTACTACCGAATTGAAGGAACTAAGAAAATTCCGTCTTAGCATATTCGATCAAAAATTTAATATTATAAAAAGGTTTCATCGTAGCCACAGCCGCGATAAGAATTTCATTCAAATTAAAGATATTAAACAAAAAATCAATGTATGTATTACGTTATATTAAAATAATAAAAGTTTAATCAGTTAAAAACTTAAGGAACTTATTCAGTTGAATTATAAAAAATGAGCGGTGACACATTGAATTACTTTTGCGAAATGCTAACTTTTTTTACACGTAATAAATCTGTTTCCTTATACTCTTTGCCTTTTATCCATTAACTTCGATTTTTATACATTTGAATTTAAATTTTTTTTACATTTAGTTGACGCCTGTGAATTGTAGGTGGCGGATCGATGCAATGTGCCGGTTAAAGCTTATTTTCAAAAGCGATTTAGGGTATACATGTATTAAATTTACGTCGATCGGTTACTTAATCGATCCCTATAAGAAGTTGTTATTTAAATACTATTTATTTTTAGAAGTATTCCACTTATCTTTAGTACTGTCCTATTTAAGTACTATTGTAGACTACTTGTGGGGCATCTAAAATTCTGTATGCGCTATTATTTACGCGATATTATTTACAAGACTGTATATTCTATTATCTAAATCAAATACATCTATGTATTTCGTAGGAAAGCAGGCGTTGAATCCACAATAACGAAATCGGTGAAAGGTGAGACACGTCTAGAATGGAATTCGGAAAACAACGAGGGTGGCTTTTTCTTAATCCGACAGGAAGATGACCGCTCATGGAACAAGCGTGTTCTTGAATAAGTACCAGTTGCTTTTAAAATACGTAGCGATAAATTTTCATACCCTTCAACTTTACTGCTTTTTTAAGTTAAGGACTTTTTATTGCAATGAGAAGCGATGTAAAATGAAGTTAAAATACAGTTCTTAAAATTCTGTATAAAATATTTCTTTTTATTTCTATTGATAATGCCGGACCAGAAGAAAATCTAATATAAAGAATAAAAATTTCATCAAAATATCAGAAAAACGAGATTCTGATAAACTGTTACGTTAGTACAATTTTTATTTCCAAAATGCTTAATCAATGCTTTGTTTAATTGAATGTTGACAATAAGCGAAGAATATGTATGAGAATTTTTAAAGAAAAGGAGTAGATTAGATTTTCAATATCTACTTTATTCGGAATGGGTCACCAAACTATTTCCGCAATCAATGTTTTATCGTAAACATTGTTCTTGCAACCTTATCAAATAGTATTTGAAATATTATTTGGTTTGTTGTTTATATCAAGCCATCCTATTGAATAAGTCGTTGGCAGCGCTAAAATAACAATGGTATTCCCTATAATAAAATATGTGCGTAACTTAAACATCAATATAATTTGAAATCCGTCTTATTAAATATTGTTTGTCAAGTCTTTACAAGAATAAAATATTGAAATGAAACTTTGACAAAATAACGTTAATTTAAAAACCCATTCTTGTTCTACATCGCGGCTATTTGGTACCTTTCCACGAATCTTTAAATATTCCATGAACGATTTAAATTGATAAACAAGACGCCTAAATTGTCAGCCAAAGCAGTCGACGAATGTTTATTCAAAAGAACGAAGATGCGGGCCTTTATTCATCGTTGCCTTTGAAATACAATAAAGCTAATCCTAAAACAAACTCTCGAACGATCTTGATGTTAGCCGCGACTCGTCCGCTTGTTTGCCCTTTCCATCAAGATCGTTCCGATGCTTTTTCCTGGTCCCTCTTTCGGCCCGTCTCTAATCGCTGCATCGCCCAACTTCGACCTGACAAGTCAATTTGTCGAAATAATGCGAGATCCTTCTCTCGCTCCTTCTTCTTCGGCCTCCTCCTTCGGTCGTTTCCGAAGCAAATTTTAGATGCCCGTTTAAGACAAAGAAGGCGGCAAGCAATTTGAAATGGAATGACGGTGTCGGGAACGAGGCTGCAGGAACCGATAATTTGTACTAAAAGGTTACTAAATCATTTTTGCAGCTTCGTGCGTGTGAGTCGAGTATAGAAAAATTAGCAAAGGAAGTTTTTCAAAATAATTATTTAATTAATAAATCAGGAATTTGGCAAAGTGTAATTAATAAAATATTACAATTAAGTAGAATTCTATAACATTTTAATTTGATCTTTTTCTTATTTTAACTCGCATACTGTACTGCTGCAAATGGCTACTTAAATTAAAAGAAGTCAAGGATAAGCTACGGAAATTTATTAGCTTTAATAACTATCTTCCACCAGCATGTTCTGTTAAATTTCTAAGTTGCAAAGAATTTATCAGTATTCATTTTACGATTAATATAAAATGGCAATATTCGCCATGCTTATTCCGATACTTAACACCCTATTTCTCAATGACTCTTTACGAACTCATTAATCGATCGATCCAATCAATCCAAGTACCTCAACAGGTTTCCGAATCCTAATCTCTTAATTAAATTACCCCCAAGAAGCCACTCGGATTTTGAACTTGAATTCGAGCCGTCGAGCGCTCGAACCAGTTTTCAATTACTAATCTCCTCGCGACACCGGCCGCGTACTCGCTGCATTGCCAAGCACAATCTCCAGCCGCGATAACCCAATGAACCGCTGCGTCTGAAAGTGCGGAATGCGAGTTGCACTTTTGCCCGCAGCGAGCTGTCCCGTAACTCAGTGTATCTGGCTCGCGAGCTTATTAGCGCGTAATTGGATTATGAAGTAATCGCGGCGATCCGCGTCGCGTTTATAGATTTGCAATTAAAATATTCTCCTCATTGGGCTCGGGATCGCGGCCGCTCGAGTCGCCGCTAATTCTAATAAATCGTGCCGATCTTATTTAGAGTGTAACCGGTGGAAGTGCGAGCTTATGATACTAGGTTGCAAAGTGTTTGCAAAAGTAAATGCGTCTTGCGGCGGCGCGGCCGTCGAGACGGGTAAAAAGTGTATTTAATGGTGTTGAATCAAGTGTGCTATAAATAAGAAAGTTAATTTGATGAAATCGCGCGGTCTGATTTAATATAAATAATGTTGTCTGATCTTAAATGGATTTCATTTTGCGGTTATCTTATTACAGTCATAATAAAAATTTAAGCATCTAACGATTACTTATATTTTTTTGATCTTTGAAACGTAATATTTATTAGTAATATACTCTATATGTCTTACTTAAACATACTTAATACGTCTAATAAATATTACTAATTAAAATAGATGAGCATATTTCTTCATTCTGTTAACGTTTACATTTATTTAACCATCCGAGCTAATTATATCATGTAACGATCCCTGGGGATCTCAGAGATCGCACAAGGGCTTTTTCGGGATAACTGTAGGAAAGGAAGAGCTGTAGGA
>JAWWEM010000010.1:27233350-27245384 GCA_035582935.1 Ormyrus thymus
ATAAATTTCACCAATGTTAAATTGTGTACAATGTTTACGTGTACGATTCTTATGTGTATAAAACGCACCTTGCCCTAGCAATAGCCTTAATTTAAGACAACCAAAGAAAGTGAAAAAAAATTACTAAACATATTCTCAATAAGACATTAATTCTCTGACTCAAAGAGACCTATCTTATATTTATATGAATATCAGCAACTGATTTAAAATCTTTAAAATTTATATAAAAATTATTTAAAATTAAAATTAAATATATTTTTGTTTATTTGTTTCATCAAATCTATTTTGGTTTGAAATCATTTAATAAATAAATCAAATAAATTAATAAAAAAATGAAGACTTACTTAAATAATGTGAAAGAAATAGGTGTAAAAGGATTGTGAAAGATGGGTGTAAAGAAAACAAACAACCGCAATACACTTGTTTCACAGTTTATTATAGGTTATAGATAAATGTAGAATAGTTTAGTTACTATTATAACTGCTGATCAGAGATACTGCGGACTGTTACTCTCGCATCTGGAAACTTTCGTATACGAAGCTACCGCGACTGGGCGATTTTCGCTCTCGACGCTCAAACTGCACGCAATCAAATTGGTTGCCACGCATGTCGAAGAATTTTCAAAAGCGAACACAAGTCCGCAACGGCGATAAGGGTGCGCAAATGAAAATAATTCGCTCTCGTCGCTGAGCTTTAAAATCGTCTCGAGAGGAAACGGTGAATTTCGTTGTAAATATTATTACAGACAATGTTTAAATTTCCATTACGAATAAGGTTTACTATACAATTTTTAATTTTAACTCCTCTTACTCTTATCTCTTTCTCTCTCTCACTCTCACTCGCTTTCGCTCTCTTTTCATTTTCTCTCGCTCTCTCGCTGGCTCGTCTTACTAATTAATAATATATCGATTTTAAAATCAATACCGATCATGCGGATGTTTATGACCGCAGACTCTCCCCCTCATATCTTTTCTTCTCTCGCTCGCTAACACTTAGAATTTTTCATTAGTTTTGTTTCTTTCCAATCCGAGTAGGGAGCATATACGTATAAAGCATATATGCGATTTCACGGCTTTAATTTTTTATTTATTTATTCCTTTCTAATAGTGTAAATTCACTTTTTATTAATTATATTGGTCTCTACGCTACGGTCTTAATGAAAAAGTTCTTCATTAAAGGTTATTTAGGTTTAGTTGTCGATTCGCTTTGGGAGATCCGTATAAACGTAGAAACATGGTATGAAAACTTGAAAAAGGTTATTTTCCGACTGACAAATATTAAAATGGTGTTTATCTGTTTTGTCTTCTTCTTCTTTTTTTTTTCTTTTTTAGTTTGTGCGGGAATCTTATTTTATTGTAAATTGGGCAATATTGAATATCAAAAAGAGATTACGATGGGCTTTGTTTCGAGTGTAAAAAGTGGCATATGTTTTTTGTTCTTTTCGCCTTTTCAAACAGACGCTGAATTTACACAAACGCATTCCCTACGTCTAGATTATATATCACTTACACTGCTCGAGTTTATTGTGTGTATATCTTATAATTTTTGTTTACTAATCGTGTAACGTGTGTTTCGTGATGCATGTTTTTTTTTGTGTACTCGCAGCATTTAGGCTTATCATTTTTGTCATTTTGTTTCGCATGGAAGAGTTTGCACCTGCAGTCTTGTTTGTCGTTGATTGTACAAGTACAAAAGTAGCGAAAAGAGAAATCACAAAAGCAATAGAATATTTTGTTCTCTCTCATACGTGTAAAAATTTTTCTACGATTACCGAAAACGCGTGCTCAATGAGTATGGTTTATACCCTTGTTGTGCTTCCAATTAAATCTGAGTATCATTTTCGTTTCATCGCACTTGCAACCTATATATTTTTTTTTATTTCTTTTTCGTTTGTTCGAGCATACTTTCTTTGCATATATATTGGCCATCATAGCGATAAATCCATTTTCAATTTCATTTCCTTCTCTTTCTCTCCCATGCATTCGCACAGCATTCATGCGGACATCGCAGTCAAACCTACAGTCGCGCACAATCTCCCACGCGTCCATCGCTCATTTCTTACTTTTAAAAAGCTGTACGAATCAAATCTCCTCACATTTTCTTCTTTCTCGCTTTCCTTCCATGCTTCTTTTACAGTATACAATAGTAGTGTGGTTACGAGAGGCTGCCATTCTTTTCATCTTCCTTCTTTTATTCATTTTTTTGTTCCATTTTATCATTTTATCTTTCTGAGTATTTCCCGCAGAGATACACAACGATGAGCGACACACTCGCGATCGAAGGAAAAAATGTCAAAGCGCTCGTCCTCTCTATCGCCAGTTGAACGCCACATGCGATGCTGCTGCTCTCCTTTCATTATTAATATTAATCTTAATAACAATTAATGACACTTTAAAATTTCTACACTGCAGGGCAATATCATCGTAACCTGCGGCTGGGCACGGCCCAGTATTAAAAAACTTTCTTGCTCGTATGCTCGCCTTGCGAAATAGATTATAAATCGGCAATGACTCTCGATTTTCAAAACCGGAAAAGATCGTCGACGGTCGCTCGAGTCATATTTTTTCATTCTTTCATCTTTTTTTAATCTGTTTTTATTTACGATTTCGTTTATCTTATGTGCTTTTTTTTAAATCATCAGTTTTTATTTTGCGCTCGCAGTTTTAATTATTTCATCTTAAATAAATCGACCGTAGCCCTGAAAAAACTACACTCTCCTGTCCCGTCTATTCGCTTGCTGTCAAGTGCCGTAATATAATTAATTAATATAGGCCTACTATAAAAAGTCTGTATGCTCTCGCGATGTCGCTCTTTGCATTTAATAGACATCGTCATCGCTCCGTATTTTTATTATTTTTTTTGCTGCTGCTCGTAACGAAAGAACGTCATTTTCGGTTTTGTTGCAGGAATGGTCCAAATATACATATCTATATAATATACTTTTTTGGTTTTAACGAGAGAAAAAACTTTCTTCTTCCCAAAATACAATTCTGTTAGCGGCGCTTATTCATTCAAGTTGTTTTGGTGGACTGAGTCAGCGACAATTTCCTGAAAGAAGAAATGATCTCACTTTATTATTCCTGTCTAATTTAGATCATCGCATTCCACGACTACACTTAATTACAGTTATGCGAACTAAGTAAACGAATGAAAGCGTTCTTAGCAAATATTTACAAAAGAAAAAGCTAAGTTCTTGAAATATCAAATTAATAAGGAATAATTTTATTAATGAAGTTAGAATACATTAGTTACTTATTTTCTTAAAAAATAAATTAATAAAAAATAATATTTCAATGATAAATTAAGATTTTCAAAAAAGGCGGCAGATTTGAAATAAAATAAATTGCATTAAATGACGAAAAATTATTTTCAATTGCTATAAGGTATGAACTCTGCTGTGCTTAATTGGCACCTTTACAGCGAATAACTGCATATAATGAAAAAAAACTTACATTCACTCCAGCACTCTTAATATTTTCATTAACAGCTGCAGCAACGGCCTTATCATTGATGTCAATTTCTTCAATGGCCTGCAAAAGAAGAAATAAGAATGAAAAATTGGACGCGAATGAAACAGCGGATTAAATCATATATTATGATTAAAGTTAGTCAGATGGCCCCTCGCTCAACTTTCTTCTTAGACCAATAATTTTAAAATTAATGATCTGCAGGATCGCCATTGTTCAGCGAACAATGCCGATCTTCGGGCGATCATCATTCAAGTTTAACGTGAGATTGGTTGAACTTTTTAGTAATACGATGCTTTATTTTGAATTAAAAATTTTTTAATCTGATAAATTTAATCGGATGAAAGCACACGATTCTCATGTCTCTAACCATCAAAGTAGTAAGCAATTATTGAGTAATCAGACGCTGTTATTGACCATTCAAGTTGTCCGTTTGTACTTTACTGCATTTGAAAGCAGAATAATTGGAAGGAAGGCTCGGTAGATTACTGATAACAAAGGATATACGAACGTGTTTCTACTAAAGCCAGATTATTTTCTCTTATTATCAAAGCGAGAATTGTATAGAATATTAAATTGGCAAATATATATTTCTCTTAAATAAACAATTCAATAAAGTTAAATTCCTTAAATGTTCACGTAAGGGGCATATTTCTTTATCTCCAATATGTAATACAGTTAGCACGAATATACTTTATTAGTCCATCCACGTTACGACTCATTAATTACATTCCACATCATTTTTCACCCTCCCCTAAGAGGGAGAGGCTAAGAATTAGAAAGCTACGTACCTTGGTTACTGAAGCAACATCCTCGGTGATGGCGGGTGCAGATTGGGGCGCCTCAACAGGCACGGATGGTGGGCTCTTGGGAGCGTCATCGGCAACGCCGTTCTCTGTCGCTACGACCTCGGTCTTGTTTTCGACAGCGGCTGCCTCTGGTTCTGGAGCACTCTATAAACGTAAAACAACGTTCGCTTAGCTGAACCGCGCAGAAACTCGGGGCTATTTTTATTCACGATGCATGCAGACCGCAAGCCGCGCACGAAGAAATCGTGGGACTGGCTTGCGGCTTTATCGTCAAGATTAGAACATTGATTGTTATTTAATTAGACATTTTTTGACTGGACTTCATCATACGTTGAAGCATCTTGTCTCCGGAAAACGAAAGGCCTTAAATTCTTATCGATGTTATCAATACTGCTGTCGGTGAAAGTGTATTTTACGATTAATTCAGAGGATAATATTTAAGTAATCATTCGCAGTTGCGATTATCCCTACATGCAACATTTCAATTCCAAATCGATCACTCTTTTATCAATATTTATTTATTTATTGCAAGACGTATCTTATATATTCTTAAGCAGTGTAATGTCATTCATTCAGAACAGTTTTTGTATAGATGAATAGGAACGATGTCACCCTTGATAAGGCGTCATAATAACCCTGATGATTTATGATTCTTTTTCAAGTCTTTCTTTTCTGCATTTTCAAGTTTTGAACATGAATAAAAAGCCCATCGTTACAATGAATTCCAGTACTCGTTAATGACTGACAAGGCAACCAACATGCAAATATGCAAGATGCTTTAACACTATGTGAAATGCAATCGCTCTATTATAGTAATTTCGTCTATCAGTGAGACTCGGTTTTATTAAAACAGCTACTTAGCAATATTTACATAAAATCAGTGACATAAATAAAGAATATTCTTAAGAAATTGCAAAATTAGGCATTTGGTCAGTATTTATGACAAATGATATGGAAATACTTATAAAATGCCTAATTTTGAACAACTTTTAAATCGCATATAGATAATCCATAGTGTTAATTTTAATGAGAAAACCAAGAGGCAAAATAACACAGGTAAATATGGCGTTAAAGGAGACAAGGGATGAAGGAAAGTGTATATTGAGTATTGAAGAACGTTAAAGCATACATATTATGTTAATCCATCATTTTATCCGTAAGAAAGTCAAAAAGGAATTAGGCAGGACAAAGACAAAGACGCGAAGTTATATAACATTCTTCGCAGGATCGTTCTCGATGCTCCATTGATTCTTATTATTTTGCCCATCGATGCACAACCAGTCTTTTTTTCTCATTCTTTCGTTAAGTTCCCAAATGCTAAAAATACATCACGTTTCGGTTTTCTCCCATTGATGCTTAAAATATCTCCAGCGAGGCCCAAGTACATGAATATCTCCAACCAAGTCGTCGTTCGACGGTCATTCTTTGATATTATTTTATTAGATTCCGGCATGTCCGTGCGTTAGTCGTAAAATCTGTGCACAAAACTTCTGACCAAACTATAAAAGAAGTAATTAAAGTGTTTCATTCTAAGTGAGTCCTCGAATGGTTGGTTATCGACTGAAAACGTTAGGCTGGAAATATTTTCCCAATCGTTCTTTTTTTTTTTTTTTGTTTTTTTTTTCGGGTAAACTGGAAAAGACAGTCGTTGTTAATATCGTGTTACTTAGAAGTGGAAAATATAGTACGTATGTACAAATTTCGGTAAGAGAGAAAAATTTTAGCTTTTAGGAAGTTTGAAACATAGCTATTCTAGAAGAATAATTTTAAATCTAAATACTACAGATATTTCGAAACCCATTCAAGATACATGCAATATAATCTTTATAATCTAAATGAACTTGCATTTATATATATATATATTCGTGTACCGCTCTTTCTCTTAATAAAATAATGAATAATTTGTGCAGAACCAATAGAAATTTAAGCACACAAAGCCAATAAATAAATATGTTTATAATACAACAAAAACAAGTTTCCGCATCGCGCCTCACTCAATCGATAACCACCTTCCTCGAGTAAGAGATACAAATCCTTCCGCAAGTATTTCACTACAATAAAGACTCGAAACTCCCATAATGATTACGACATGACAAAGCGGACCTGTCGCAGAACCACTCGAGAGACATTTACACGTAGACCGCATCAATGTAGCGTGTGTGTCGTTACAAAAACAAATCTCGTTCCTGCGTACAAGCCTTCACAAATATACATAGTACTTTCCCAAGTGGTATCACGGCACCTTACAGAGGACAGGTACATGATCCTAAGACGATACAAATAGTAACGAAAAAGTGGCAAGTGATGTGCGGTACAAAAACAGCCGTCGTCAGTTCTCGCGCGAGTAGAGTTGTTTTTTTTTTATTATAAATTTTTGATCGTTGGCATGCCAGGAGGATTCTTTGGTGTTTCGATTCGCATGTTTTTTTTTTGTTTTTTTTTTTTTTGTGTCGCGTTAGTCACCTGCAGATGCGGCTCTTCCTCCTCCTCCTCGTGGTGCACGCCGTTCTGCAGCGGCGTCGATATCGTTTCCTCGACGGGGACGACGGGGACGGCTTCTTCCTCTTGAGGAGGCAGTGGGTACTCGGCCGAGTTGTCCTCGAGGGAGGCCGCCTCCTCGCCGTTATCCTGCTGCGGCGAGGGCGGCGGCAGGAAGTCGAGCGAGTCGAGCTTCTGCTCGGGCGGCGAGAGGGGGGCCGCCTCCTTGAGCGCGTCCTCGGGCAGGGTGGCGATGCTCGGGTCGTCGAGGACGACGGAGATGGACTCCTGCATGGTGGTGGCGGCGAAGCTGGCGATCTTGGAGGCGGCGCTCTCTTGGCAGGGCGCGGGCGAGTCCGGCAGCGGCGGCGGCACCTCGTGCTCGGGCTCTTGCTCCGGAGCGGCTGCCTCGGGCGCGAGGGGCTGCGGGCCCTCCTCGGAAAGCAGAACGAGCTGCGCCGAGTCTTGCGCCGAGTCTTGCACCGACGGCTCCTCCTGGAGCTTGAGGGCCTCGGCGAGGGCGGAGGCGGTGGGGTTCCGCGCCGCCTGCTGCGCCTGCTGCAGGGGCGAGGGGTCGATGGGCGTCGGCGGGGGGCTGGAGGGCAGGGTGGCGGAGGGGGCGGGGGGTGCGGGTGGCAGGAGAGCTACTTCCTCAGTGGTTTTCCCCTCAGTGATAGACGACGGAGGAGCGGTGTGAGCGGGCGCCGCGTCGGGACTGACCTCGACTTTCTTTTCGGCGACAACGGGAGCGACTGGAGCGGCGGCGGGCTCGGCCTGGGCTGGGGCGGCGGGCTCCTCCTTTTTGGCGGCGGGCTCCTCGGCGGGGGCGGGGGCGGCCTCTTCCTTCTTGGCGGGCTCTTGCGGCTTGGCCTCCTCCGGCTTCTTCTCGTTCTCCTTGGCGTCCTTGCTCTCCTCCGAGGGGCTGCTCACGGCAGACTTGTCCTCGGGAGTGGTCGTGGCTGCTGCCGCTGCCTCTTCCTCGCCGCCCTGACAATGTGCAAAAGAGAGCGTTAATAAAAAGCCTCGTTTGCTTAATGAAAAATTAATTCTCAAAATGTAGATTCGTTAATTGTGAAATTCGCATGAAAATAATCGGCAAACGAGCGCATTACGTAAAGGCAAGACGTAGTTCAAGTTCAGGCCTATTATTAGAACGCTGCGCGGGAGTATAGAATTACATACTTTGAGTGCACCATGGGTATATAGCAAATGGCAAATTTTTCCAACTGCGCCGCAAGTATTGAATTCTTCCTATAGACAGCGATACATAGTTCGCTTCGTGTCATTTGTAACTGCGCACAATCTCAGTTAGGTCATACGATACAATGTTCCTTCTACTATTACGATTTTCTTCTGTTTTGACACGTGCCAGTAAATAAAGTTAATATATTACTTTTCATTTTCTTTATTTCCAGCGTAAAAGAATTTTTTATTAACAACCAGAATACATATAAGGCCAAAGTCAATGTTTAATAATATTACATTAAAAACATTGCTAATACATGTTCAATAACGACGAGCGAAAACTCTCGACGTCACAAAGACGAGCGGGGATCAATCGCCGGAAACATCACCCTCGCCACCCGGCAGCAAAGCACAATGAAACAGAACCCCTAAAAAGCCAAGCGACAAAGTGCGCCCCGACACAGAAAGATCCGCGGCGTAATACAAGCCCCCGCGCGAATCGGGCACGAAAGGAACGCCGGGGCCGCCTTACGTAATCAATAAAATGAAGCCCGAGACAGATACGCAAGCAAGATAAAGCGGCCCTCCCGCCGCGGAAGTATGAAAAGGTGCGACGCGGAAATACCTCGCCCTCGCCTCTCTCTCTCTCTCTCTCTGGAGCCGGTGAGAGTGAGAGAGAAAGGGAAGAGGGTGCGACACACGCCCGGGGGGTGAAAAGATTCTCAGGGGTGACCAAGCGTGTCAGTGTGTCAAGCAGCTTTTTCACACGCCGGCCGAAATGACGAATCGTCGCCGGAGTCGCAGTCGTGGGACAGCGGAAATTCACCGCGAGAGACACGTTTCGACGAGTGCGGAAGTGACGCGAGTCGAGTGCATCGTTGGACTTTCGATTCGACGGGAATAATGATCGAAACGGAGCTTTCTCGTGCTCTGGAGCTTAGTCTTCAAGCTGCTTTCGCTGGATTTTACGCTGAATTTGTCTGTTAAAAAAATACGTTCGCTAAGCAGACCTCGTAAATGTTCCCCAACTCTAATAGCCGAGCAGCATCTAAAAACCTATTCACCTCGCCGTCCAACGTTCGGCACAATTGCCTTCATCCCTTTCTAATCCCAAAAATCCCCCCGCGCGCGCCTAAAGCCTCGACACAATCGGCTCGCAAAGCGTCCGAACACCTCTCTCCCGCAGAGAAGCCCTCCTTCCCTCCACTTGAGCAGCGGCAGCGGCGGCGGTGCACTCGTGCAAAGAAAGGAGAGCGAGGCGCGTGTAAGATGAGCCTCCCCCCCTTTTTTTCGTCATACGCTCTCTCTCTCTCTCCGCGCGTATAACGCGGCGTCGCCCCGCCGCTCGCGTATCGATCGCCGAGCGAACGAATTCGAACAAAGAGGCGCGTCGGCACACACAGCGCCGGGCCCTTTCAATTTCGTGAATTAAACACACACTCTCTCTCTCTCTCTCTCCGGCGAAGAAGGGCTCTTTTTTTGCACCGGAATATTATCGATCGCGCTCTCGGCTCCGATGGAGGAAAAAAAAGGGGTCTCTCTCTCTCTCTCTCGCAACAATTAATGGGACGACGTCTGGCTGAAAAAAAATTGACGAGATGTATTTGTTTCGCTCTCCTTTAGAACGGTCAAAACAGCGAGAGTCCTCCGCGGGCTTACTCAGTAACAATTTATTCGCGATGATTTTTTTTTTCGAAATCGTAACATTTCGAGCTCGGCGCACCGGGATTTCTGAGAAGGTTAATTAACGCGCTAAATTTTCTGCAACGAGTTTAAGGCTCCTACAATGTTGCGCTTTATAGCGTTATTGCATCATGAACTTTATACGTTTTAAAATAAACTCGGGATTTAGAACGCTGTAACGTTTTTAGTTAAGTAGAATTTCGGAAAATGCAGACGCCGTAATTGAAGCCGTAATACTTGGCTTATAATTAAGTGCAGTAAATCGTTATAAATGGTAAATTTATTACGAAAATTATCTTCACCCGTAAATTTCATTTAAATATACGACTTTTTTTGCAATCATTTTTTCAGCGAGAAATGCCTTAAATCAGTTTTGTTTATGCTTTCTTAATACTGTTTACTCGGGTCATTACGTCTTTCGTAACTGAATTTTAAAATACTTAAGTAAATTCCAAGTTGTTTTATTAAAAAGAAGCAGAGAGCTCCCCCGAGAGAGTAAAAAGTTGCGTTACGAAAGAAAAGTCCTTACACTCCTGCATAAATTAAAATGCTGATCCCACCTGCTAATTGCACTTTTAAATTAACCTTAATCACTCAAATATTAGCATATTACGCACGAAGATTCTACGTCTCGGCAGGCGCTTCACGAAAGAAAAGACCGACTTGCATCATTCCCCTCTCGCGTAAAATTAACCATTTCCACGCAGCAACGACCCCCTCCCGCCAAGAAAATAATCACCCCCGCAGCCCTTCCCCCATTAAAATCCCTGCCCTCGTAGCTCAAAGGAAGTGCAGCTAGCCAAAACCGCAGCAAAAAGCCGGGCCCGCCTCGTCAGCTCGGGGCGCGAAAATTCGACAGAGCCTCCGCCGTCATCATCGTCCTCTGGCCGACCACCAAAAGCTCTCTCTCTCTCTCTCTCGCTCGCGCTAACACGTCCCGCTGGCCGAGATCCAGCCCCCGGATTCGAGAGCAGGGAGAGGAGAGGAGAGCTTTAATAAGCTTCCGGCCGGCGCTCCGATCGTTATCGGCCGCGGAGGAGGAAAAAAAGAGCGCGGGCTCGCCGGGAAGAAGTGTGTCAGGGGGAGGAGGGAACGACTTAATAAACGGCCGCGAGTCTCTTGAATATTCATTGGGGAGGAGGCTGATGAGCGGGGACTCGGGCCGACGATTCGCGCGGGGGTTTCGCTGAATTTTTCGGGTCGAGAGGAAAGGAATTGACGAGGCGTCGTTTGCGAGCTGGGCGCGATGCGGTACCGCTTACTCCCCACCTTTTTGGGGTTTTTAAGAAAGTTAAAAATCCGGGAAAAAGTTTCTATTTGCACATTTCGTTTACAGCGGAGCTGAAGATCGACTCGTTTGTAACCGATGCCGAAAAATCTGGCTAAAAGCTTCATTTATATGATAATGAAATACCGGCCGACAATGAACAACCGGCACGCCAAACAAAGTTTAATGCTTCAAAGCCCTTAACCCAATAAACGCCCAAAGAGAGAGAGAGAGAGAGAGAGAGATTGTGCGTAAGCACCTAATCCATTTTACACTTTATAAAACGCGTCGGAGGGACGGGCGGCAGCAGCTCACCCCTGGACTGTAAAACGCGGCTAGGCGCACATCTATCGAGGCGACGCGTCCCCCCCTCGGAGAGCATACGCCGGCATTAAAAATGCATTAGGCTAATTTTCCGTAATGCTCGGCCGGCTGCTGCTGCTACTGCTGCTGTTGCTGCCGCCCCCCCCCCTCCCGAGCAAACACGAAAGTGTATATACATCGGCGTCGAGGCGTGAATTATCGATCGACGAATCTCTCGGGGCCGCGGCGTCAGGAGACGCGCGACGATGATCGATGCTCGATCGAGGCATTTCAAAAGGAGTCGGCCGCTTCTCTTTCTCGGAGTGGAAGGCGACGTCTCGCGCGCGCGGGAGAGAGATCGCTCGAATTTTTAAAGACCTTGGGACGTGGACATTTTTGGAGAAGGGAGATGGATTTGTTGGGAATTCGCGCGGACGTAGGCAGGCGTTCGTCCGATTCGATGCGCTTTAATCGAGCGGCAAATTTTGTAATTTGTCAGCTGGTTCTCGTCAGGGCCAGGAGCTGAGTCGTGTGCGAGGAATAGAGTAAGCTGTTGATTGCAGTCGGACGTGAATCACGTCTAAACCGCCCAATCTATCTCTCGGCGTACGTGTATATTTAACGCTAAAATCCAAGTAATTATCAACGCTATTATTGTTCCTGTACTCAACAACTAGAAACGAATTCTGCAGAATATGATTTCAGCTGGCTCGATGCCAATGAAACGTTCCTTTGTTTAACGCCCGAGTGCACATTGAAGAGATGAAAAAAACGAATACAGCACAAGCAGGAAGTCTCGAAAGAGAAATGTTTTCAAACTGTTGAAGCGCGAAAGAAAGGAC
>JAWWEM010000010.1:27245484-27261142 GCA_035582935.1 Ormyrus thymus
TTCACGAGGGATACGCTGTCCGAGTCGGGAAATTTTTGTTCCGCGATCCCCGCGCGTCGCCGCCTCGATAGATTAACGAGCGCACATTCAGGGGTCACTGCCATTCTCTCAGAGCCGCGCGAGACTCAGCTGCCGCTGCTGCTATAAAGCTGAATTGTAAGATTGCGAGCGCACCGAGAGAGCATTACGAGTGCTCTCTAAATTTCTTAGGGCGGATGTGCATTGTAAAGCTCGGGAGGAATGAGAAACGGGTTTCTGTTGCCATTTTCGAAGCCAAGACTCACTCTCTCTCTCTCTCTCTCTCTCTTTGCGTTTTTAAGAGTTACGAAGGATTCGTGGTCGAGTAATGTTTGCGATTTAAACGGGAGCGAAGGATTTTATTAGATTATAATAGCCCAGGCGAACCGTAACAATGTTATTTGAATCTTGTGTTTGTTTACATACGACTCGAGCTGGCCTGCCGACGTTAGAACGCGCGTTTAACTTAACGATTTCCAAGAGGAAAAGCTTGGATGCGACATAAAAATTTTAATCCCCGCGGATAATTGCCAGCGCGCCGTTTTCATTTCGCGTTTTTTTTTATGCTCTCGTTAATTTACGACGATTGCTCCGGAAAGATCGACTGAAGGAAAAACGGCAATATTAATTTGAAGCTTTCGTTAAAACGTTCAGCGCGCTGCAAAACAGCCTGCAACCCCGGCGGAGAGAGATATCGGGAATGAACGCGCGGACACCGAGAGCGAAGAAAAAGCGGAGGGGAGAGGGGGAGAGAGAAAAAAAGCAGGCGAGAAGCGAGAAGAAACAAGATACGTGAGAAAAACTTGACTGTTTCATCAATAAACGGCAAGTGCAAAAGAGGCAAGACAACGTCATTAGACAAGGACAGCCGCCGCGAGAGAGAGAGAGAGAAACGGAGGGGCAAAGAGGGAGATATTATATTCGCCGGCGAGAAAGTGCGACGAACCCGACAGCCGGCATTCAAGGTCTCTTTTATCTTGGCGCCTTTTTTCTCTCCTTTCATCTGATATTTTCATTTAGGAGCGATTTATCATCGAGGGGAGGGGGCACGCAGCGCGGCGTTCGCGAGAGAGAGAGAGCTTCGTTCGAGTTTCATCTGGCGAATTAAGAGGGAGCGTCATTTTTATGGTGCCTATTACGAGGGACCGCGGACGAGTCCGACTGTAGGCAGAAAATGTTTGGAATGTTGCCGACGTATATTCCGCCGAGCGACTATTCGCATGCGTTGCCGTATTTGCCGGATCGCGTGTTATTGCTTGGAATCTTGTTCGCTTTCAAGAGCCGAGAGTATGCAATTAATGGATTTGAGAAATTCTTTTTTTTTTTTTTTTTTTGAAAATTCAGAAAATAATTGAAAATTGCTCTAGGATACATCGAATGGTAACAATATTCGGAAAAATTAATTATTTATAACTAGATATCTAGAAGGAAGCAAACTTCGGAAAACTAAAGGCCTTTTCTTTCATCGTCAATTCCCCAAAACTACAAAGAGCAGATTTCATTACGTTCGAGAACAGAACAATTCCGCACGAATAGGTTCCCCGCCAAGCAATTGCATCCTAGTCTCCCAAGCTCGGCACGCTCGTCAGCGTCTCTCTCTCTCTCTCTCTCTCTCTCTCTCTCTCTCTCTCTCTCTCTCTCTCTCTCTCTCCTCTTCTTTCTCAGTCGGCAGGCCTCTTAATGAACGTCCGGGGCGGTCTAAGAGGGCGGCCCCACTCGAATTAGATCTGGCCCGGTTCAGATCGGGAAAGCCACTCTCTAATATAACGTCGGCGCGCGAATCCGCAGCTATGCACGCCCGACGAGCATATATTTCTGGACTTTATGACCGTGTTACTGCCGCGCCAAAGCGCCGGCAGCCCAGAGAGAGAGAGAGAGAGAGAGAGCTTAGTCGCAGATCTGCGTAGTAGGCCGCTCCAAAAACCTATTTCGGGCCTACCTCTTGCTGCCCGCGCGCTGATTGTCGCGGACGCGGGGAAAAAGCGCAGTCGGCGCGGGGAGCGAGCTTGCGAGGGGCCTTTGTTCTTGCGGGAGCTTAAATGTTTGCGACGGGCGCGCGTCGAGCCTCTCGGCGAGGGGTGGAATTTTGAAAGAGCTGCTCTTTAAGAATTCTAGCGGTGCGCTTGTTCTTCGGGTGGCCCGGCAGAAAAATGAGGGACTTCCAGTCGGGCGAAGGTATTTATTGGCCAATTAGGCGCCGAGTGGTCATTTGATGAATTATCCGCTTCCTGCTCGGCGCGAAGAATTTCGTGAATGCTTAAAACATACTTGGAATTCCCAGTCTCCGATTTCGGAAACACAAGCACGCTTCAGAGGATAATCGTGCGCGCGTAATTCTTGAAGAGCTACATTAAAGTGTTGTAATGAAAACAAATTTATAATTCAAGAGCAGCTCCGTAAACTAACACTTTAGCGAGCGTTTTTATTAAGAAAAATGTCAGATACGGGGCGTCGTCATTTGCACTTTTACGTCGTTTACCCGGGGAAAAACAGCACGGCCCGCTCGGGGCTTCTCTTATCTTCATCGGCGCGCATAAATTAAAAAAAAAAGAAGAAGCAAGAAAGGTTCCTCGAATCTCGCGGGTCGCGCGTCGCGGTCCCGCTCCGCCGTTTCCGTATATACTTCCGGCGTCCGCTCCCTGACCGCTGTGCGCATATCCCCCCTCTCGTAGCGAAAGCCCGAAAACGAGCGTCTCTTTCCTCGGCTCGCCAATCGGGAGCGAACGCGTGGCGGACTGGAAATACTGGAGGAGCCGGCGTGTTTGTGCCTGCGAGAAGCGGACTTCTTTGTTGAACGGCTCTTGATGGAAAGATATGGAGATCGTAGTGTTTTAACCGCGTAAAATCTGATTGACATTTAAATTGTAAAGTAGTTTATGGAATAAATTTGAGAAATGCTCTAGTAAATTTCAGAATACTCAAAAATTTTCTTCAGCTTCTTGGAAGAAAAGACATCTCCCAGCAAGAATCAGCCAATAAATTTAGTAAGGAACTACACCAGCAGGCAGGATCGAACCTCAAAGCGGCCCCTCCAAAGCGCATCTTAGCCGACTCGCAAAAGCACGAGCAGCAGGAGGTCAGCGAAGCGCGTCTCTGCAGCCTTAGCCGCCTCGCGCGCGCTCTCCGCGTCGAGCGAAGCCAGGGCGCACACAGCTCGGCGGCTCCCCCTTGCCTAAGTCGTCGTCGCTCGCTCGCATTATACTTGAAAATGAGAATTATGGGAATGCAAGGCAGCGGCCCGTATCGAGCGCGACCGACTCCTCCGTCCCGCATGCTCGAGCGAGCCGGCAGCGTCGGCGCACGTGCGCAACATGTATATTCCGATGAAAAAGCCTCTCTCTCTCGCACACATACGCACGCGCGTGTACGCGCGATTCCTTTGGCTAAATGAGACGCGCAGCCGAGTCGATTTCGTTTGATGGATCTTGGAGAGAGAGAGAGAGAGGAGCCGCTCGAGTATGAACGAGCGAGCAAATGAGGGGGGCGACTTTGACGTCTAGTCGATGGAAGGGTTGCCAACGGGCGCTGATTATCGCCGGAGAATGCCGCGTTCGCCGCCCTGTAAATTGAGCTTGATGTCGAGGAGGGGCGCGAGAGAGTATTTGGACAGATACCGACGTGATTTATTGCATCCTTGTGATTGATCCTTCAGTCGTCGAGATTTCCGGATATTTTTTGATACGTTTAGTAGGAAAAATATAAGTTTTGTAATGTCAACTACAGTAAAAATTATATTTTTTTGACTAATGATAGACTTATAAGTGAAAAATAGGAAACAAGAATTACGCGACGAATGAAAACCCTTGCGGCGAAGATAAACAAATCGTTCGTTTTAAAGGAAAATCAATACTAGGAATATATTTAAGAACGAGCGATTTTGTTTATTGACTCCGAGCTATCAAAACATTGCCACTCGTGGAAGCGACGGTTGAAAAACGAACAACGTACGTAATTCTAAGAAGCTCTAGAAGAAACTTGGCCTGCCATAATATAAACTGCTTTACCATAATTCTCGTTTATCGCCTTATCTTTTTTTTTTCAATTCAAAACAAAATCTTTATTATGGCTCAATAAACACAAAAAAACATTAAACACAATCATAGAAAAGCACTCAAAAACGCTTCACAAATCTCAACAATACGCTCTTTTGACCACAGTAACTCTTATCAAAACAGCGTTTAAATACCATAAAATCAAACCGTCCAACTGAAAATCCATGCAATTCATCAAATAAGCAAGCCTCGATGCACAATTTCATAAAGTCCACCACCTCTCGAGTTTCTCGGGCAAAAAACGCCTCGCCGAAACCTTTCTCCGTCCTTTCACTCGGGCGCAAAAACCTAATATCCTAATCGATCGTTTCCGGTGCGCGCGCGCGCGCAGGCAGTTCGCGAATTAGCCGCGAGAGGCTTAAAATATTACATCGAGGAATCGGCCGCCGAAGCCCCCGAGGATGTATCTCCGCTCGGCGGAGAAAGGCAGATGGCGACGGAGCGCCGCTGCTGCCTTCCAGCGAGGAGCTTCGCCGATTAGGATCGCTCGGGAAGGGCAAGAGCGACGGCTATGTGTGTCCTCGGCTGCCGCTGCTTCTTTGTCTGGCGGCGTTGCGCAATGGGATTTCGCGAAACTGCCGGGGCAGCCGCTTTTGAATCTTTTTCGGGCCTTTTATTATGCGGAGAGGGATTCGGCTTAATTTATCGGCCGAATTTCGGTGGAAAGATTGAATTTTTTTTTTCGCGTTTACGTAATAATTTTTCATGTAATATTTAATTGCCGTACCGAGATTATTCAGAAGCGATAAGAAGTGCGCTTTACGTAACGGAGGTTTTATATATATATATATATTAAAAGCACAAATTTTATATTTCACAGCGCATTATCCATTGTTCCGAGAGAGAGAGAGAGAGAGAGAACCGTAACGGCGTTATATCGAGAATGATGCGAGGAATATATTCACTTGAACTCTCCGAAAATGAGGATACGCGAAAGTTTCGAATGAAATTAGTACTTCATAAATGGACGTACGCAAGCGTCTCTCCTTAACCCGATCCTAGTTCCTCGAGGCTCTCCGTAGGTAATTTGCGAAGCGGCCCGCGCGCATTATCCCGAGAAAGTTTTCCGGCCTCTTGCGAAAACTCGCGCGCGCGCGTGTGTGTCGCGTCCGCTGCATAAAAAGGCCAATTTTTCCCCGGCGATCCTAATTGCGCAATTTTCACTCGGAAGGAGCGACGTTTTTTCGGGACTGAGCCAATTTGTCGGCTTATTAGTTTCTTCGTGTGGGAATAGCGGCGTCCTTTTTTTTTGCGCGTTGCGAGACACGCCGCGGGGAAAGACGGCACACGCGTTCCATGATGCAACGACGGGCCGCGTGCGATATTCACTTTTGCGTGTACGCAATTTATTCGCGACGAAAGTCGGGAGGGGGGGGAGCTTCTTCGAGGAAAGTAATCCGATTCGAAGAGGCTTCGCAAAAGTAGAGCTTCTTTCTCGCTCCGCTTGATAGCGACTTATCGGCGTCGCAATAATAGAGATTTCATTTGCGCCGCGAATTCTTCGCTTTTAATAATGCGCCTGGCTCCGTCTATCTCGGCGCTTTATCTCGGCCGGCACATGTGTATTACAAAGACAATTATAACGGGAAAAAAAAACACAACACTCGAGCGGTCGCAATAAACGCTGCGCAAAACGAATTCTCGCGGTCGAAAAAAATGCTAAATTTATTGAACCTCTTTTTTTTAGGCTAACAGAGTGGAGTGAAACGAATCTTCGTCACGCACTGATAAAACCGATAGCTACATAGTAACGCATTTATTTACAAAAAATTTAAATAAGATTTCTTAACTATCAGTGCAGGAAATGGGTTAACGATCAATGTTAAAATTTATTTCCAGATCGTTAGAACGCGAGAGATAATAATAATTTAGGCCTCGGACAATCAAGAGCCGATACTCCGCGCCAATTTTCCTCTCGAGAATCGCACGAATTTCCCTCTCATTAATTACTTTTGCGCACGCAACACTCTCTCGTCGAGGCGAATCGGCCCCGCGCGCGCGAGAAGCCGTAATTCCGAGTGATCTGGAGAGAGCCCTACACAGTTTATCATTACTGCCTCTCGCCGCGAGTAAATTGAAACTGCAATATCTAGGCGGCCGCAATCCCGGCGGGCTCGATCCTTTGTATAAACATCGCCGGGGATACCCATTTCCAGATAACGAATTTCTCACTCGGAATCGTGTGCGCCGTGCCGGCGGAGAGCCGCGATAGATCGGAGGCGCGTTTGCATTTGCATAACCGAATCGGAGGCGAGAAGAAAAGCCGAGGAATCGTGCATTAAAAGGCGCGCGTTGCGCAACCGACGACGCTTCGGCGGATCTCGAGGAGCAGATCTTTCTCACAGCGCTCTCACTTGCGACTTTTCTTGCGCCGACTCGACTGTTCTTTTTTTTTCTTTTTTTCTTTCCGCTCTCCGTGCGCGTGGGGGGGCTTATCTCGTCAAGGTGAGTCTTTCGATTCGCGTTTTACTCTCGTCGGCGGCGCGGCGGCGGCTCTCGATTTTATGCTTTTCCTCTCGGGTAATTAGAATCGCTGTTACCGGGGCTTTTTGTTGCCGCCGCGCTCGCGCCGCCGTTATTACGCTGCATGCGCGCCTCGTGAGAGAGAGAGAGAGCCGCTGAGGCAATGCGTCGTCGTTATTGCGAGTGGGGATTTTTTTAGCCGAGCGAGCTTTCGGGATGGATTTTGTTATAGGCGCGAGAGAGAGAGACTGCTGAGCAATTTAATTAGCGGCATAAATTTAATTAAATGTTTGAATTTTATTCGGAAAAATGGATTTTAATTAAATATACCGAGTCGTTAAAGCTGTAATTAGTATGAATGGATTAAAGTCGTCGCATTAACGGGGGTTCACTCATTTCGTTTATAATTGAACGGCTAAGTGATGCTGCAGCTATAAATAAACAATCTTGAAACGTTACAAAGCGGCCAATTTGGAAAAGATCTTGCGCGATCTTTAATTCCAAGCAGGATAAAACGACTTTTATTGAAAAATTATACGATTTAATCGGAAAAGAAAAGGTCGATTCGAAGGCAAGATTCAGTTAAGAATCTATGGTGCATCTCGGAAACATCCCCGGCGGAGAGAAGCAGGAGAGCGATTTCGTATTTCTCTCGCGCGCGCGCCTCCGCGAAGCGAAAAAGGAACAAAAAAAAAGATACAGCAGAGGAGCCCAGGCGCAAATAAAGAAGGAAAAAAGGGGGGAGAGACAGGGGGAGGGGGATAAAAGTTGCGCTGGCCCACGCGCCCCGAGGCTCGAGAGTCTCGATCGACGAGCCCAAAGAGAAATAAAGAGCCGAGGACCGAGAGCGCGCGTCGTTTCCGTGGAAACCTTGACGACGTTTTAAATGCACGGCGGCTAGCTCTCCTCCTCCGCGGCATGCAAAAATTCGCCACAAAGCAGCTGCTGCTGCTGCTGCTGCGGCCTGGTGCTGCGGCCTGGTGCGCGGATCTCGGGGCTCTTTTTCAGAAGCGGAGCAGGTAGAGGAGAGTGAGTGAGAGAGAGAGAGAGCTGACGACCGCGCGAAATGACAACAAAATGAGTGGCCGAGTGAGGGATGGCCACTCTTCTCCCGAGGTTTACGGAAGAGAGCGGAGAGAAGAAAGCGAGAGACTCGGCCTGGCCTTGGAGGCGCGCGGTGGTTTTTCTCGATCTATCGACGACTCTCCTCCCCGTTCCTCGCCCTCCGCCGTTAGCGCCGCGGGGATTTTTAAAGTAAATACCCAGCAGGATGAAAGCCAGAATTTACGAGGAACAAAAAGCCATTGTGCTACTCGGAACAGAGTTTCCTTCACCTCTTCATTAAACGCAATTTGCAGCGTGGCGCTCGAAAAAGGAGGACTCTGTGTGTTATTCCAGATTTTCGAGGCAAAAAACTGAGAAGGCCCGCTCGCCAGTCGGGCCGAGGGAAAAAGGTTAATCAAGGACGGAGCCGGCTGAAGATTCTCTCCGAAAAGCACTGCTCTCTCTCTCTCTCGCGTATATACCTACACTTCGGCAGCGGCGCGCACGCAGCGCGTCTCGGTCGATTCGACACTCGTCCTGCCTCTCTCGCATCCGAGGGGTCCGCCGGGGAGAGAGAGAGAGAGAGAGAGAGAGAGAGAGAGAGAGAGAGAGAAGGGAGAGATCAAGATGGCGAGCGCGCCTCTCCGCTGCTGCTACCGCGTGCGTCCGAGAGCAGCACGCTGCCCAAATAATCCTTGAGGCCGCTGCTCGAATAAAGAAGCCTCCTGCGCCGCTGGGCGGAATTTTAGTTTACAGGGGGAGGGTTGGGAAATTTGCGTCTCGTTTGCTGCGAAACACGTGTTCGGGCTGCGGGGAAAAATGAGCGCAGCCGGCGACGGAGGCAGTTTGGCTTTCGAGTGCTGTGTTAACACGTATATCGAGTGTTTTATCGGTTCGTTTCGAGTGCTGCGTGCGAGCCTTCGGATTAGGTTACCGTTAATAGCTTGTGAAACTCGCGATAAATGAGGCGAAAAAATATTTTCATTTGCGATGGTGGATACGCTGTACGATTTTATTTTAAAATGGCTGAGTTAGTTTGTATTGCAAAATTGATTTGAATTTACTGAAATTAATTTTGAATGTTACGAGCTTGTTCGATTTATTTAACGTGTGATCGTAAAACTTTTCATTGGAATTTTGGCTTCTTAAAAAGTAGTATATTGAAGATAATTCACGGGTATTGATTTTGTTTGAATAAAACATATTTAATTCTCAATGCGAAAATAGAATTGTAACTTGTAAATTTAATTACAATATTTTCAAGTTCTATAAAAAGTACTTTTACACTTCTAACTAATAAAGCATTAATCTGCAGTTAAAGTCTTGTTCGATTATAGAATATTCAGTGACATTTGTGTACTTGTTTGTCAACAATTTCAACTTTACACCCAACTTTTAACTCCAATTAATTCCCTCTCAAAAACTATTACTTATTTTTTAACCTGTCCAAGATCAAACACCTTCTCAAGCCTACTTTATTAAATATTTTTAAAAATGACATTCAAAATTCTTGCTTCCTATTTTACTCTAAACAACTCTCCATCTCTCCACCCCTGAAACCTCTCTATCCTCCAGTCCCGAAATCGAGACCTCGGGGCCCAAAAAGCCGCAAAAAAAGAGAATTCGCGAGGATATCGCCGTTGTCCGGCGCTGTGCCGCTCCACCATCACGCAGGCTCTGGTGGCTCCGCGCGCCCCGCACACGCAGCTATCGATTGCGTGCGCCCATTTTCAAAATGGCGCGGGGGGAGAGAGAGAAGGAGAATCCGGCAGCGCGTGCACACGCGAACCTTGTGCGGGGACGAGAGCGAACGGACGAAAATCGCCGGTACACACCGCACGCACCGCGTATAGGTGTGCGCCAACGCCGGCCACCTTTTGTGCGTCGCTATGGCAACAGCAACGAAAAGCCCGGCTTCTTGCTGGCTGCTGCTCTCTCCGTCTCTGTCTTTCTCGCGAAAAATCCCCAGGACGATTGCTTGTTTTAATGCCAAGTTCGCCTGACGCTCCTTTTCCAGGAAGCCTCGATCGAACTGCGACGGTGGATTCGCAGAGAGATCAAGTTTAATTGTTAAAAGGATAGGGAGTCGAGTTCGTAATTTAAATGACAGAGGATCAAAATGATGGCCTCAAGATGGCCCCGGGTTTTATCCTTTGAATAGGTTATGTTCGTTAGAAGGAAGAATAGATTTAGATTCAAATTTTAATGATTGGAATCTACGGATTTTGACTGTCAAACTCCTTCTTTGCATTTAAAATCCAACTTAAAAATATAATAAAATGCATCGAAGAACTCGTTTTTCTTAAAAAAAATCAAGTTTCTTGAAAAAAAGTTTGAAAAATAACGTCAACACTCCCGCTAACCCGAAAAACGACAAACTCGAAGCTCAGCTCCAGGAAAACGGCGCAGCAGTCAGAATCCAGCGGAGCGGCCGCGCGATGTCGGGGGAGGAAGAACGCGAATTCGCCCGGCGAAAGAGAAAGGAACCACCTCGGGTCCGAATCGAAAAAAGGAAGACGGGATAGCGGAGCCGAAACAGCCGTAAAGGACGAGCAGAAGCGAGCAGGAGCAGCGGCAGCAAGAAGCAGCTCGGGATAAAGGAGAGAAAGAGAAAAAGGAGCTGAAAGAGAGGGTGGAAGCCGAGCGTCGTCGCAAAAGGCACTGGACAGGATTCTTCAGCGACTTTGTTGTTCCCCGCTCGGGCTCGAAAAAGCGGCGATTTCACGGCCGCGATCGCTCCTCGCGTTCGTATATACGTTTATAACGGTTTTCCGAGCGCGCGCTCGAGAGAGTGAGACCGCCTGAAACAAAGGAAGATCGGCGCTGCATTTGGCGAAACGCAGGAAACATGTGGATGTGTGGCGAGGGTTGGTTGCGCGCGCGAAATCAGCCGCGTTCCCGAACTCATCCGCTTCTTGGCTCCCCAAAAAGAGAACGGGCGCGAGAGAGACAGAGATAGATAGAGAGAGAGAGAGAGAGAAGGAAAAAGGCGGCGGCGTCTCTCTATTCTCTTCGAAAAGCAAACATCTCGCTCCGCTCGGCTCTTCCCTCTTTTCCCCCGAGTGCAGAAAGGAAGCTTTTGTGGAAAAAGCGCGCTTACCTCCGAAGAGTCGTTGGTCCTCCTGCGGCTGCCTCGGTCCTCTCGCCGGTGGCACGCGCTGCTACTGCCGGTGTGTGTGCGGTGCCGCTCGTTCGCCGAGTGCGCGCTAGAGTGTACGTGTGTTCTTCCGCCGGGTGTCTCTCGGCCCGACGTTCACTTCACAACTAAATCTTGCTACCTACTTACTAATCTCACTCTCGAGTCGACGTAGCAAAATTTTACACAAGTTTCTCACTACAATCTAAGGATCCAGGCACTACTACTTTTTTCTTTTTTTTTCCGAGTAAAAACTGTCGTTCGTGTACGATATTATAATCTTGCGTCACACTCTGGTATATACTCTCCCCGGGCACAATGTGATCACTCAACACTCCGCGAAGAACTATCCGTGCGCCGTTAAAAAAAGGACGTGCGTGTCTTTTTTTCTCTCTCTCTCTCTCTCGTCGGTCGGTCGGGCGGGGAAGAAACGCACACGCACAAGAGGCGAGGAGAACTCGTGCACTCTCCGCGACGGCCGAGCAAAGAATGAGCGCCCGGGACGCCGCCGCTCCGCTCGCTCGTGGCTGCGCCCGAGAGACAAAGATAGCGATATGCCAGGGGCGGACGCGGCAGCTCTTTCTCTCTCTCTCTCTCTCTTTCACTCGCTCTCGCGCTTGGGCCTCCCCTCTTTTCTCGAGGCTTTCGCTTCTGGCTGTCACGATCGCGGTAGACCTGCGCGCGCGCGCGAGTTTGGGTGCTGCGAGCTGGAATATAACCGACGAGGATGAACAGACCTTTCGAGGGGGAGGGGAGATAGAACCGGTCTCTGTGTGCGTTTATTATAGTTGTGCGTTGGTCGTTTGTATGTGTGCGCCGCGTGTATACGGGGGATGAGGAATATAAGGATGTAGGAGAGGAGAGAGACGAGGTTATGCCGAGTGCAAAAGACTTTAGTGTGAGAAATAGGACGGCGATGCTCTCCGCGGGGACTTTTCTTTTATTGGTACCTGTTAGCGTCTGGCTTTCGGAAAGGGGGAGGGGGGGGGTTTGATTTTTTTCAGCCGTCAATCAAGGGACGCTCCCGAAGTCGTGGAATTTGAAAAGCGATGCGGGAAGGCGAGTGTAGGCCGAAACTGAGGGTCCTTCGGGATTTTTTTCTTTTTTTTTGGAGCGAAAACAAGTGGCTACGAACGAGGAATGTCATGGCTCGCTGCCTCGCTTTCCTGTAAAGCACTCGGCGATGAATTGTAAATCAATATTTTCGGTAACTCGAAGCTGATTGATGCAAAATTTTCCAGAGCTTCGCGATGCACGTTCTAATGAACGTTTTTTTTTTTTTTTTAAAGTAGCGGGAAGCGGATTTGTTGGTAGGAATTTTTTAGAAAATTTTAACGAATTTTCTTTTCTTTTCGAGGAAACATGGTGCAGGTGCTTCTAAAATATCAACATCAATTTATTAAGGATGAAAAAGTTAGCTGGAAAATGGACGACATGTGATAAACGTATTCCGTGAAACAAAACTTGTTAACACTAAAATGTACACGTGTATTTTTTATAAACATGTAAAAGAAAAACGTATTAAAAAAATTCATACAACGCGCAGTGATCAGCTATCCTCGGTGTAGCGGGAAATAAAAAGCATAGCAACGAATTTACCAAACAAACGCCAGAAACAAGAAAGCGGAGAAAACCGTATAATGAATTCTTTAAAATTTCCATCGCAGTTTTACCCTCGCGAACCCCAATAAAAGTTTCAATTTTGCCAAGCCAGCGTACGTAAATCATCCATCAAAATTTTTCATAACAAAGTGGCTCAACCACTTTGCCGAAACCGAATACTCTGCCCGACCAATAAGACCAGCACTCCCAGCGCCCCCCTAAAGAAAAAAAGGCTTATAATTAAAGAATCGCACTCGGAAGCGGCGGCAGGAAAAGCCTCGGGAAAAGGAGTTTGGGGGGAGGGGGGAGGGCGAATTAAGAAATACAGCGCACGGAGGAGTGGATGCGCTTGCGCTCGCTCTCCGGTCCGTCGGGACACGGCTTCTAGGGTGGGGCCCTCGGACTACCTCGGGGGAGAGACCGGGGCGCCATGAGCGGCGCGGCCGAGCGAGAGAGAGAGAGAAAGTGCCCGGCTTTAATTATATCGTGAATAAGCGGTTCTCGAGGGCTGCATTTTTAATAACGTTAAAATGGACGCTAGGATCTGATAGCGGGAGCGGGGACTACTTTGGCCGAGCGAGCCGCGGAAGGTTATATACGAAAATGCTGTAGAGTTTCGAGGGAGAGCTGCAGGAAAAATCGCCGAGTCATCGCTGGTTCCGGAGGCGAATTTTTGGAATTTTTGAAAAATGGATCGGGGAGGAATGCGTTTCAGAATGAAATAGTAGCTGTTGTTGCAAAAGTGATACTGGTCGGCGATTTAATCGGAAAACACTGGACGCGAAAAGCATTGAATTAATTAAAAAAATTCTAAAAAGTACAGTAAAAGTTGCCGTTGTACTAAGATGTTTCAGATACTCTTAAAAGAGCACCGTGCAATCACTTTTATTAACCGCACGTTTTTTTTTAACAAAACAAAAAAAAATATCCCAATACAAACGAATGAATTTTCTCGGAATTGTGAAATGGCACAAAGACAAATTAAAAAGGCTAACTGTAGCGTTTGCGCCCTTCTTCTCCTACCTTTAATCCTTTCTTTTTCTCCTACTACGACTACTCAGGAAAGTTTACGGACGCGCGGCTCCTCGCCTCTTTCTCCTCTAGCGGCTCGCGCACAGACGCACACAGACACAAACGCGCGCGCCTGCACCCAAGAAAGACGCGCGCGCGCGTATAGCTATACACAGATTAAGGAGGGAGAAAGAAAAAGAGCGAGAGGCAAAAAAGGAACGGCAGGAGGAGAGAAGGAATATAACGAGGATCGATCCTTGTAGCCGAGAGATCCTTCCTGCGAGGGACCATATCTTTCCTCTCTTTTCCTTCCTACCTGTCTCTTACTTTTTAACTAAATATGGCTGTCATACGAATATTAGCGTTTTCTTTTTCTTTTTTTTTAAACAATGTACTTTTATTTCTTTATCTGCCATTTTACTGCGGCTTTGTAAAATAAAAGCTCGGTAATCTCGTTCGTAACGAGTGCGCGCAGTTATATCATAAAGGAACCTTGAGCCTCTTAACAGTTTTTAACTCGAAACGTCGAAAACTCGAATTCGAGTTGAACGAGAGGGCGATGAAATATGAAAAAGGGTCTTTCAGAAAAGCGAGCCGGATAAAGGTCTTTTCCAACAATTTCTCGCAAGCGCCATATTCCACTCGAAAGCTCTAAAATATCTTAACCACCACTCCTCCGTCGTTGAGACAGCCGCATTAAAAAATCGCCCGCCGAGCCTTCTCCCGGCGAGTGAGCTCCGAAAAGTAAGCAGCCGCCGTCTCGGCCAACAAAAACACTCTCCCGCTCCCGGCGTCCCGAGCTCCTCCGTTCCTGCGCGCACGTGTTACTCTAGGCGTACACGCGGCGTATGTAAAAACCCGGCGGCGGCGGGCGCGCAATACCTTCGGGGGGCGGCGGCGGCGAGCTGCCGGGGAAAAAGAGGCGCCTCGGAGCAGCCGCGCGGTGGTTTTTCATGAAAGAGCGCCTCTCTCTCTCTCTCGCCTCCTTTCCGGCTGCGCGCGCGAGGGACGACGCCCTTTCGAGGAGGTTATTAGATGCCGGGAGGAGGGAGGGAGCCCTTCATCTTCCTCCCGCTCTCTCGCGCATTCAAGGTTCGACTTTTCTCGCTTGAGGTCAGGGGAAATTAGGCACGGCGGGTAACAAAGGCCAGCTGGAGCTTCTGTCTTTTTTTTTTATAGAAGCCGGACGCTGACCCCGTTTTTCGGGGAGGGGGGGTCGGCTTTTTTTACGAGGCTGAAATTTAAATTACACGGAATAGCCGATTTTCGGGATGTACCTGCGCCCGGAGAGCGAAGTTAATGACCTCGGAAATTGGAGGTTAAAGTGGAAGAACGTAGGTTTACTAATGATTCGTAACATTAATGATTGGCCGTCACTCCGAGTTGTGGATTCAGTTTTCGGCTTTGTATATGAAGATAGAGGGGACCTGGAAAATTGACGTTGAAGATACTGCGGTTCTATTGTAAAACGGTTAACGTTAATTTTGCCATTGTTGATGCATTTAGTTTGACATTGTTAACTAATAAAGCACTTAAGAGCAGTGAAAGGAAAATTATATTCTCAGAAATGGTATTTTATGACATATGCAGACGGTGCAGGTAGTAATTTCGATGACTCACCGCCGGCGTAAAAACGTTATTTTTTCACATAAAATTTTTTCAAGAAAATTAAAATAAAATAAAGCCGTAAACAAAGAAACGCTCTATTGCGCAATGAATTTATGTAATTGATCTCTTAATGAGCTATTTTCTGATGAATTTACGAGAGCCACGACTTTTTTTTAATTCTTGAATTACGAGTTTATCGACGTCTTTTTGCACAGGATATCTTTTCCCATTAATTTTAATACCAATAAAAATAATTTTTCTATTTCTTCAGGTAGCGAGATTTCGAAGCAAAAGTTTAAACCTTTTCTGAACACCGAACCCCAAACCATTGTCAATTCCAAACGCACCTACCTCAAACCTCAAAAGCACAATAAAACTCGCTCGCCAGAGCTTCGCGCGTCCGCAGCCTTCGAAACCCTTCTCGCCCAGGCGAGTCGCTCGCAGTTTTACGGGGTTTAAACCCCGCGGGCTCGCTGCGTAAATATGGCGTAATCCCGCCTTTAAAAAAAGAAGGAAGCGGCAGTCCTTCGGCCGCGTGTAATGAATTTCCCCGGCCGCCGCCGCCGCGGCTTTCTTAAGATATTTACCGACTCTCGTCGGCCTCGGCGTCCGCCTCGTGCATTCCTCGCGTGTGACATCGTAAAAGAGGAGAAGACGCGCGGAGCGCCCAGACAATCGTAAAGCCCCCCGGCGGCGAGTCCGCTCGCGGAAAGCGCCGCAGCCT
>JAWWEM010000010.1:27271704-27304074 GCA_035582935.1 Ormyrus thymus
TTGTCTAGGTATCTAAACTGGCCAATAAAAATAGCTTGGAAATGCTGCAAAAGTAGCAATTGCAGGATTGATTCCATTTTTAATGCTTTAAAAAGATTGGAAAAAACGTTTCATTATTGTGTGAAAGATGGACACATTTTTTCCCCTTTTCTGGCCATTAACTACTTTGCGATTAAAAACTGGCCATTAACTATTTCAAAAATGGAGTGAGATTTCTACCACGGTGCAAACAGTCCAAAATTATTTTAAAAATACGTGAAACTTGGGAATACTTTTAAATTGCGAGATCGAAGTAATCTAAATTTCACCGCGGAAAAGTAAATTCTCGAGATTCATATCAAGTCACCGGCAGCTCGAAAATCAAAATAAAATCAAATCGTGCCCTCCTTAAAAACGTCCCAAAATCAAGCCCTCCCATTTCCAAGCGTCCAATACTCGAGAAGCTTCTCGAACCATCCAAAACCGTTCGGCCTGGTTTCTCGCGGGCGAACTAGTAGCCCAAATTAAAAAATTCCTGGCTCTCTCGAGGCAGCGCGCCTCGGTCCCGCGTCCGCCGAAACCCATCTCGCGCTTGCAGGGCCGAAGAAAGAGCCGAGACGAGAGAGAGAGAGAAGCCGCCGCGCGCGCTCCTCCGGAGAGGAGAAAGTGCGCGCGGAGAGAAGCCGAGGGCGGAGAGCCACTGGGAGAGGCCGGCAACTCGATCCTTTTTTTCGCGGTCGGGAATAGAGAGGAGCACCGACTGACGCTACCACTTTCTAGCTGTCTCTCTCTCCCTCTCTCTCTCTCTCTCCCTCTCTCTCTCTCTCTCTCTTTCTCTCTCGGCTCCTGTGCGGATGTGTCGCCCTGCGCTTTTCGAAATGCTCGCTCTCGAGGCTTCGCGGCTCTTGCGAGCTTCTGGTCTAGAACGAAGCCGCTGCTTGAAGGCTTTGCGAGGAGCGGAGCGAGGGATTTTGAAGAGCGGCACGGGGACTCGATTTCGCTTTTGAAGTATTAAGTAAGTTGCTCTTTACTTCGTACGGGATGCTTATTGTGCGCGGTTTGTTTTCGACTCCTTTGTGCTGAAAATGCGATAAATAATCTGTGAAAGATGTGGCTATTTCAAGTAATATTGTGCATATAAAGTCACTTAATTTATAGTGGGCCACTTAATTTATTTGTTGATGCATTTAGGACATCGTAATTAATTTTCTCGTCTCATTTAAAAGTCGTCAATTCTGCTACTGTAAATTAAAATATTTTTAGTATCTTTTATGAATAACGTCTCTAATTTTAATTCAAGGCTGATAAAGTAAGAAGATTAGATCATTTCTTGAAAAAACTTTTATACATATGAGGATAAAATTTTAGTTGCCTTAATGGTTTATTTTAACTAATCTGTTTTGTATTACTTTTCATTACGAAATGACTAAAAGTTATCTAAATGTACATTAGATCGTTCGTTTGCGCACGACACTTTCATTGTTAAAAAAATTGTGCACTATATATTATTGAGAGAAATAATCTATTAAAAAGAATTTAATAAAAACGTTTCTTTTTCGCAACATTAAACAGGGCTATATCAAAGTAAATCAATTTGCAATGTAATTACTAATACAAATTCTCAAAAACTTTTGTTATTGCAGAGGTCATGGCAGACTATTGTTAATAAATCAAATAAAGGATCCAAAATCGACCCGCAAGTATACTCGAAAAACCAATCTAAAACTTTTCTCCTTCTATAAACATCATTAGCTCAATACAGCTAGAACTTGCTCCATAAAACCGACATTTTCTATAAACTTTATTTCTTCCAACAATAATTCTTGTATATAATTCTAAGTGTTATTTTATAAATGTATCTATTTATAAAAAAAGTATATAAAGTGATACTATCTTCTGTTAATTTAACCCTTTCAGAACTGAATTAAATATAGCCGTGATATACCACTTTTTAAGTATATTTTGACTTATTATGGTCTAAATATAAGATTTAAGCGTTAAAAAAATTTTTTTTCGATATATATTTATATATAACTACGAATATACGTGCATACTTACAAATATAAGTGTATAAATACGTCTCTAATGATCAGCACAATTATTTACAAAGATTATTTTATATAGCAGATTCTTTCAATCCTTCGATTTTAATTTTTACAGTTCTCCCTGCACGTACATTCCAATGTACATTGGGTCTGAAAGGGATAAGATGATTTGAAACAGTGAACGAGTCTCTACTGATCTGAGTGAAAGACAATGTAAAAGCCTGAATAGCTTTTAATATCAACTGCAGATCTCCGTAGGTCTTCTTAAAGGCCATACTAGAAAATAAGGAACAGCAGAAAAATATCTCACGATCTTTTAACTGCTCACGATTGTAAACTAAATTCAGTTCCACGCGTTTCCTCGACAGCAGTATAAATTCATTGGGGAAATAATATTGTAATAATTCCTACAAATACGGTAAATACCTCATTTGCCCTACTATCATTACCACGCACTTCTTTCAATCCGCTCCCAACCCTGAAGATCCCCGCATTCCTGCGCACTCCCCGCTCCCGCGCGTCGGCCCTGGCGAAGGACAAAGAAATCTTAGCGGCGCTCTCTTTTTGCGCGCTTTACTCCAGATCCCGTTAGTCCGCGAGATCGTTTCTTCCGGCGGCGCGGCGTAGTATAGTGTATAGGATATATAGTATAACAGGCCGCGCAACGAGAGAAGCAACGCCGCGCCGGCAAAAGCCGTGTAATCGCGCTCTCGCTCGCGGTCAATGACCTCTCTCTCTCTCTCTCTCTCTCTCTCGCTCGTCGGCACGGAGCACCGAGAGAAACGCAAGTGCAGGAGCCGCGACGACGCTTCGACGCCCGAAAAACGGAGAAGCGTCCGGCGCTTTTGTTTAGGACCGAGGAAGAGCGCTTCCGGGTCGATGAGAGGCGGGAGATTATTGGGGGAAGGACGGGAGGAGTTATGGTGATGAGCCGCTTTCGGGTTGGATCGCGGTTCGAGTGCACGTCGGTTCAAGGTTTTTAAAGGGGAGAAACAAGTAAGTCTGAATAAGAGGCGGACGTATTTGTCATTTTAATTCAAAATTGTACCAATGAGAGTTCTTTTTTTTCAATTCAAATAGCTTGAAAAAACGCATAAAATTTTCTTAAACTTTGCTTATACAGTTAAAGAAATATGAGGTAAATTTGGACGCTGAAAATTTATTCACTTTGAAAACATGTAAAAACGGAAATATAAAGTAATATTAGTAAACGTAAAAAAAAACGTAGGAAAATCTAAGCTGAAAAGGCCTATCAAATTTTATACAAAATATTTAAAAAAATGAGTTTTTAAAGACTTTCTATTTTTATCAAACCGATAGACAAATAAGAATAAATAAGAATACAAATAAAATTGAATTAATTGATAAATATTTAAAATAGCTTATTCGAACGTTTACTTACACGATGAGAAATGTTCTTTTCAACTTTCAATTCAAGACTCAAATCTTTGTGAATCAGATCAACGCGTAAGATCATATTTATTATATCTATAAAATTTAAAATAATTACTACAATTTAAATTTTATCCATACATCATTTCTTTTATTTCGATATTGGCAATAATAATATCTAAGAATACAAATCATTCTACATAAAATTAAGCGTACTAAACTTATATTTTTAGTAACGTACAAATTGGTTTGGTCAAATCCGGATCATTTACAGATTTCAAAATATCTTTAAACTGCCAATAAATAAAATAAGCTGCGACTTTTTTGAGGTAATAGACGTTGAATTGCTCAGCCTTGCTGATGATTGTCGATACATTGTCGATCGTCAAACTTTTACCAATTATTTTTGCGCAAAGAAATTCTAGTTCATCTAAAGTACATTTATCAGCTGCTTTGAAAAGATTTACAGCCTGCTTATCATTAATATTATCTGCACCAAAAACCTCTGTATAAACGTTATAACAATAAAAATAAAAATAATAAAGATAATTAAAAATTAATTTTTAAGGACGAAGATGTGTACGCGGAGGCGTTAATAGATGGCGAGTCAATCCATATCAAAGGAATTTGAATGATGTGGCAAATCTAATGTCGCAATTCTTTGTCGACGCTGTAAAAAACATGAACCAGCACACGCGAGGTGTAATGGAATAAAAGACAGAATTGTAAATAATGCACAAAATTAGAGAAGATAAAAATTTAATTCAAAAATGAAATATTTATTTATTTTAAATTAATCTAAATTTGATGATTGTTGTAATGTTTTTGTTATATGTTATAAAATAATAAATTTTTTCTGTGTGACACTTTTGGAATCAGAGGACGATGAAATTCGGTCAAATTTCAATAAAAATACGTGTTTCAAATCAGCTGACTATAGCTAATTCTGTCGCTAATGTCCCAAAGAGGGATGCGACATTAAATAACTAAAATAAAAAAAAAAATTTATCTCTTCGTTAATACATTTTCTTATTACATCATTATTATATTAGCATCGGCATTAAAAGAAAAACCCTCTGATTCCTCATTATTATTAGAACCCTCCTTCGCCAACTGCCCAACTCCGCGCTCCGATCCTTCGAGCAGCCCCAGCCTTTTTCCTCGAAAACCCTGGGCACCGATCCCCATTATCTCTCCAGCAATCAAAGCAACCCTTCAAAGACGCGACCCTTCCCCCATCCCCCCCTTCCCCCGGCCACCTCCCGCGATTTTCATCTGCTTATACATCGGCTGGCCATTACTCCGCGCGAAAACAGCCCGGGGTAGGACGGGGAGCTCCGACCGGGGAAAAAGGCTCGCGCACGTACGTCCACCGAGTCGACACGCGCGCCACGTATATAACCAGCAGGAAAAGCCGGCGAGCCCTGCGGACTTTACGCCGGACGTATACGTATGCGACGGACTCGCTTTCCGGTGTGGGGGAGAGAGAGAGAGAGAGAGGAACACGCGCCCCGGTGGAAAAATGACCTGCCCTGCGGAGTTTGCCAGGAGCGACGAAGGGCGTGAAGCGATAGCTGCGATTTGTGGGAGACGGGGGACTGCGGCGGCTTTTGCGGAGAAATGTTTTTAGCGGGTAGTTTAGAAATTGTCAACGCTGTTTTTGCTTAATTTTTCATTTTTAGTTTGTTCGCGGATGCTAACATATTCAGGATTATTTTACAATCGAATAAGGCTTTGAAGAAAAAGATTTAATTAAACGGAACGTTGAGAACTACGTCCCGGGTAAAGCACGTAATTTTTATTCTTTTATCGTAGGAAATATCATCCAAAAATTTTTCATTTCAAACTACAAAACTTCCTGCCGCGCGTATAACCAAATAAAAGATTTGATTCAACTTTTACTCTCCCAAAAGTGCCGCCGTGAAATTCTATTAAAAATTTGCCGCAATAAACTTTATCGCACGTTTCCTTAAAACCTCCTTTACATCAGAATGAGAATCTCCATAACTTAATCCCCCGTAAAAGTAGCCATCCACCCCGCCCACGTAAGCCCGCGACAAAAGCCGCGCATGTTTTCATCCGGCAGTCGGCGTCAATTCGACGTAAATGAAATTTTCAGCTTTCTCGGAAGCGGGAAATAAAGGGAAGCCCCCCCACCCCTCGAAAGAGGCGCATAAAACAGCTCTCTCTCTCTCTCTCTCTCGCGGGCTGACGCGCAAAGCGACGAGAGCGGAGGAAAAATATCGCTCGCCGCGCGACGCGAGAGAGGCGAGAGAAGGAAGAAAAGCGGCCGCGAAGGACTGGGCACTCGAATAGGAACCGGAACCCGGGGTGTCCGTGCGCGGAATATCGACGCTGCGCACACAGCTGCACGCGGTCGTGCATATGAAGCAGCGGCGCGCGCGAGGGGGGAGGGGGAGACTAATGCTTTAGCTTCGATATCACTCGAGAACGTATGTCTGCGTGTATCTGCGTGTGTAGGAGAGGCTTTCGCTGCGCGGAACAAAAAAGAAATCGGAGACCCCGGGTAATTTACGCGATTTCAATATCGTTAGGCGGATGAATAAGTGCTCGTAAAGGGAAAAGATGAATAAATAGGAAGAGGGATATTCGCGCGATGGGTTTTCAGCGGGTATAAATTAATGCGACCTGAGGATTTCTTTCGGTTTGGATTGTAGTAAAAATTTGTTTAAAGCGTGATTTAATGTCGAGGTTTGTAGTAAAATGTGCAAGAAACTACGTAAAATAAGAGTCAAGAACTTTCGCTCAAGCAATTGCAAAAGTCTGCTTTTAATTGTTTTTAATTGACGCTGTGCAAAATGAGTAATATAAGAGAAATTCAAAAAGTGATTATTTCAGTGTCAAAATGAGAATTTGTATCTTTATCTGAAGCTGCATCTTTTACATAAGTTTGCATACATTTAATACAAAATATTCACTCGCCCATTAAATTTTCTTCGAAATTGAACATCAAGACAAATTTCACAAGTTCTAACGAATAAAAATACTTTGATACTTACCGCCTCCCAACTCCTTCAATGAGCGCATAAAATCAAACGACGCGCGAACGCAAGTGAAATTTCACGCCCGACCCTAATAAGAAGGCAGAACGAAGTATCAAACATCGCCAGGCGCAGAACAACACGAAAATCGCATCGCCGCTATCTCCGAGTCGCGGCTCTCGAATATTCGCAATATTTTCCGGAACGTCGTGCGAGCTTACTGCAAGACGGCGCGGCGGCGGCGACAAATTGTTCGCAGAAACATAAGCCGATTCAGTTTGTTCGGCGATGCAGGCAGACGCGCGTATAATACGAGCGGCTCGCCGGGAGAGACTTTCCTCGCAAGAATAATTCAAAAATTCAGCCGAGGGGGGATTAATTCATTATCGGCGAAAATTGCATAGGCGTCGCGTCGCCTCCCTCTCCGCAGCGCGTGGCGCGCTGCATTACGCGGCGGCTTTCCATTAACTGGCCAAAGCAGCGTTGCGCTGCACCGAGTAATTAAAGAGCAAAACAAGCGCGGACAATAATCCGCGATTTTTCCCCGACTCTCGGACGATGCTGGCCTGCCTCGAGAGCCGAGGGGGAGGGAATGCTCGTAGATCGGTGGATGGGAAAGGCTTACTTCGTAATCTGAAGCGGTTGCGTTTTGAAATTTTGAAGCAACTCCTTTTGGCAGTTTGAAGCTCAGACGCGGAGACGAAGTGATCGCAGCGGGGGAAAGTTTTTCGAAAAAGCTGATTAGCTTATACGTTATATCGATACTATCTTTATCTTTGCCGACTTGCGCATGCACAATAAATTTTAATTTTTAACGAATATTAAAGAAACCGATGAAGAGTTATTTTCTCTGAAGTTTGTTCAAACTTAAATTACCTTGACACTTCGAGAAAGCGATCTTTTTAAAAGTGGAAAGTTCTACTTGAAACGAATTTAAATTGCAAATTGAAAATTAACGTAATCTAATCTCAATTTCCTTTCATAATTAACAAAGAGGCATCTATCCGAGCGAACAGCGCGTTTGCAAATAAGTCCGGATAAGATGTATCAAGAAATAAATTAGAATTATGAAATCGATTCAGCAAAATATAATGAAATAAATTGCACCGATAAGAAAACCCTCTTGGCTACAACCGTGAACGGAAATTATTGGTGTCACTACTCAAGTGCATTCAATTAATTTACGCCGATTTATCGCGCAAATTATTTCCGCCGAGGATAAATTTTCATTTCTTCATGTCCCTTGAATACACTTTCTGTATAAATCATGCCGGACGATAAGGTCCGCTGTGTTTTTTTGTAAAAGATTGTCTAGAATTTTACAGATATCTGTGTATATCTTATTTAGCACGTACATAATATTATAAATTATTTATTAGTTGTAAATTTATATAGATATTTAAAAGATTATAAACAATATATTTTATTTAATAGTAGAAACAATAAATTCTTTTAACGTATTGCAGAATTTTTTATTAATGAATTTGTTTCTTGAGAATTATAAAATATAAAAGTTTACTTATAAATGCATGATCCAAAAGAGGTCCATATTATGACCTAAAGGACTATTATACCATTATATGGAATTCAATAACGAATGGAAAGCGGAAAGTAGTGCCATCTACCTTCTTTATTCAATATCAAAGCTATTGATTCAAATAAAAATGATACTTCAACAAATTTAGTTCTTAAAACAGATAAAATAAGTTGTTAAAAGTGTTCGATTTAAAAAAATCACTAGTAATATTCATAATAATACATTCAAAAAAATTAATTTTATTGCACCATAAAAAATTGCACACGTCACTTCTGAGGACGAATTACATACAACACCGGGAAACTGACAGTTATATCATAAAAGAAATATCCATGTTCTTTCTTCCATTGCCGACGTAAAGGAAACCGTGATGCGGTGTATTTATTTTATGGTAAAACGTCATACCAGGCCAGTACAGACTGTGCAGCAAAACTAAACGACCGCCTTGGGCGCACTGAAGATTCCAGCAACCTGGAAAGTACATGAGAGAATTTTAAAAGAAATTCAGACAAGGAACGTAAGTCTTTATATTTGCTCGTCTGTTTATTAAAAAAACTTGAATGGTTTTTATTTAACATTATTTGTGCACTTTAAAGGAAAATGAATATTATAATAGCTTTCGCGTAGCTGTAAAAAATAAACGCTTATTTGCATATTTTACTGGACTTCACTAACTTTACTTCTATTTGCAAGAAGACGCAAAATAGTTAAACTGGGACGATTTTTTAAAAGTGTTGAGCTAAATGTTCGAAGAACCGTTACTATTGATACATTGCATGTAATAACGACTATAAAATCCCTTGAATTATTGAACTATTATGTAACTCTTTACAGTAAACTATTACTGTAAATCAAATAATGCTCTTTTCACCAAAGGATAAATAAAAGTGACCTCAAAAAATATTCAAAACTTCAAACTTTCAAAAGGCAAACTAAAATAAGGTTCACAAAGCAGTTAATCGGCGTCACCTGCAGGAATGTCTTCATCGATAGTATCCAGAAAGTCGATGGCATAGTTGTAATCCTGCCTGGTGAGCAAATTCGTGTTCCACTTGTTTTGGGGCGGCCTCGCGTGCTGATAAGACTTGAGCGTTGCAGCGTCGCACGTGTCTAGGCCTTCGAAGTTCCAGTTCTCCAGGACTTTGCCGTCGGTGGTCTTGACCCAGCCGCCTCTGGGAATCACCGCCGCGTCGTTGTTGATCAAGTAGACCGTCGCTGCTAATCGATCCTCTTCTTTTAGGTGTTTCATTATTGGGACCTAGAAGGAAAAATAGAATTTAATAAATACTACTTTTAAGATACAGTAATTTTTTTTACAATTGTTTCAACAGGTTTTAGATGCAACATTCATAATTACTTGAAAGTTTTTGTAATTATATCGTATTACAATTCCATTTTTTTTAAAACTACATTTGAATTCTTTGACGTAAATATATTTTGTAAACTTACGTCCTGAAATCGCTCGGGATCTTCGTTTGGCGGATAAGGAGGATTGGGATCGTAAACGTTAACGAGTAAGCTCGCATCTCCTCGAAAGTCGCTAATTGCTAATGGGGTCAGCAAAGTAGCGCATTTACTTGGCTCTGGCATCAACAGCCAGTTAAAACAATCGGTACTATTAAAAACATTAATACACTGTGAAGTTTTGTAACAATTTTTTGCCGTTCGATCAGTCCCAATACCTGTAATAATACAGTTGCCCGTCTAAACATTCTTTTTGATAACCGTAAGCTACGTAATAGTCATTCTGAATGCCATTAATTCTTCCCCAAAAGTAACATCTTCGAAAATGATTTTCCTTCTGCAATATGATCAAGGAGTTCTGCAGTAATTGTGATCTTTCTACTCCAACGCAATATCCGGAATAACCAAATATATCCAAACTTTCTATTAGCTTTAAACAGTCCATTATTAAAAGTTATTTACGACGATATCAATTTTTTTTTCCTTGGTTAAAATTAATGTAAACAAATAGTGTTTATACCTTCACCTTACTCGTGTGAAGTTTGAATTAAAATATGCGAAATTAAACAAATGAATTTGAAATGGAATCATTGTAGGATAGTAACAAGTATATGCTCGAGAATGAGATTTGAATATCTATATATTTTCATAAAGAATCGATCAAAAATTAAAATTAATATTTTAACATAATATTTAATAATCTATATATATACTAAGAAGTTTATAAAAACAGTGATTGACAATAAACATTTTTTTGTACATATAATACTTTTCTCTAAAAATTTAATAAAAAGTAATGAATTTTCGTACACATGTATTCATAGAGTGATTAAATGGATTCTCGAAATTTATCTAGAATACGTTTCTACATATAGGGCATGTTGATTTGTGGCTGGTGTTGAACCACTTGTACTGAAAACAAAATAAGAATTTGAAATCAGATCAAAGATTGATAGTTAATATTAAATAAAGCATAACGTTTACTAAACACTTACGAGGCAGGGGGTATGAAACTTTTTGCGACAAGTGTGGCAGGACAATTTTGGTATTTGGTAGGTACTAATATGAAATATGCTAAAGCAGATGTAACATTCTTCCACACCTGCGAATCTTTTATCGAGGTTTGCCTTCCATAACATAAGACCATCCCAAATAGAACCGTTCTAGAAAGATACAATTTTATTTAACTGCATTTTTTTTTCGGAAATTTAATTTTTTAATTTTACAGTATACAAACCTGATGCGTTAAGAAGATTGACAACTGCATGTGGCAGTTTCGCCAGTTAGCAGTACCACCTGCATGCTGCCCTGGCTCGACATTCACGGTTCCCAGTGGATGATTTGGTGGCAGAATAATATTTAATTCTAATTTCGTATCATCCATCTGGTACAACGCAACTACTTCTCGAGTATTTGCATGCACTTTTACCTAAAGTATAAATTAAGTATTTATAAATTTAGCAACATTTTGCATTACAGTAATTTTTGTTCTCAAAAGCAATGCAGCAAGCAGGTTTTTATTCATACCTGCATGTTTTCCACATTGGTCAACCGAGTGTTATTAAGTTCTTCATTGCACAAAAATGGACTGACATAATGAGTCGTAATTTTGTCAACAGCGGCGCTCACTCGACTGTCTGCTGTACTCCACCACTGCCTAACTAAAACGGGTAAGTAGCGAAGACAATTGGTGTATAACCAGCATACTAAATGATCAAGTCTCCACTCTGTCCAACTCTCTGTAAACAACATGCATTTTAAATAAAGTTATTTCAAAACTTTTTAATTTTGTCTCGATATTCAAATTAAATTTACCTGTAAAATCAAAGGAAGGTACGGTACTAAAAATTTCAACTAATTTAGGATTTTTATTTTTGCTATCTTGTAATACTTCAACCGGCATTAAACGGAATATATTATTCAATAAACTTGGGAAGAAGTCATCTCTGAAAAAAAGTTTATAAAATTAGCTTTATTCATTAATTTTGAATAATTGATTCAATAATTTGAAATCATACTTTAAAATTTCAGCGTATTGATAACGTAGATCACCGTGCGCCTTAGCACACATGTTTAGCACAACACCCCAAGTGAATAAATAACCAATAGTATACGTATACGAATCAGTATAGGGTTGAATAGTGCAACTTACGGTATCACACAGTCTAAAACAAGAAAGTAATATAAAATTATTAAACAGATCCATGAAGCGTAAATGCTTTAAACATAGTCAAAAGTATACTACTTACTTAAAATCCATTAAAATTGCGTTAACGATAGTTTGTGCGGTTTTTAAAACTTGTTCAAATTTACATATATTTAAAGATTTTAACTCAAAATTCTCAACTTCAATAATATTCTTATCACGCTCAACTAATATGTCCGTTACATTGTTTAATGCTATGAAGGTGCCCAATTGTAAGCTAAGCACTGGTGAATGGATTAATTTTAATAAAAGATGCATTACTTTATCTTCTGATATGTTAAGCTCCTTGTTTTCTGCGGTATTGGTTTTGATTCTTGGCCCATTATAGACTTTCAATGATTTTCCGAGATAGTTCAAGGGTATTATAGAAACGATAGAAATATCTTTTTGATTGTAGAATTCTAAAAGTAAGTGGAATTTATAATTTCTGTACAAATAATATTTAATTTTTAAATCATTAGTCTGACGTTTATTAATTTTCTATCTACCTGCAGATTTCATCCATGCATTAAAAGTTCCCATTTGTAATTCAGTATCAAATACATTGTTCCATTCATCTAATAAAGATGGTGGTAATTGTTCGATTGGTTTCTTTGAATGCTCATTCATAATTTGCTGAACTGCACTGTAAAGTTTACTAACTCCAATAATTAGTGCTTTCACCTAAAACAATATTGGGTAAAAATTCATAATAATTGTCATTTTGTAAAACATTGGCTTTCAAATAATATATAATAAAAGAAATATAAATTTAAAATAAGTTTAAAAATTTTGTTTTTGAACCTTAAAATCAGTATGGTGGTCAATTGATTTTTTCAGTGAAAGACTCCAAGATGCTAAACATATCTCGATTATGTCCCATTGAGAAAGCGTTAATTTTTTAGGAACAAGTGAAACGCATTTTGTAAAGAAAGACATGACTTCTAGTGGTAAAGTAAATGTCTCCCAAGAAGCAGTTTTAATATCGCTGCAACAATTAAAAATACAAAATAATTATTTTTTTATTTTAAAAAAGTACATAAAAATATTACATACCAATCTAAAAGTAGTGTTGAGGGTTCATTTTGCTGACGTTTTGTAATTTTCTCAAAAATTTCTTCAAGTGTAATTGTAAAGTCACTTTCATCTGATTGATTTCTTGCTACAAAGATTTTATAAAAGTCGCTGTCATCGTCTAACGATAATACAAGATTTTCTAAAGTAGGGCAGTTATGCAACATCTGAAAACATAATTAATATGTCAAAAACATAAATTTTTTAAATTACATTATAATTTTGAAAACGAACCTGCGAGGACTGAAGATAAATTTCTCTATTAACATTGGTAGATTTTTCAGCTGAACTTTCAAACAATTCAGACAAATCAATGCTGGGAGCAAAGAAGTCGTAGTAGAATTTTAAAACGTATCCATATATGCCTCCAAATGATAACAATAGCCTAATAGCATATGAAAAACAATAATTTTTACCTAAATTTACGCACATGAAGATTTAAAAAAAACTAACTTACTCTCTAATGTTGGATACAACTTTATTATTAATATCATCAGATAAAAATGTTTTTAAAGTTCTTAGTTCTTCGAGTAGAGTTTTGCCCAAGGCGTTTACATCGTTTGAGTGTTTAGTCTTGAAAATTAAAAAAAAATTATATATATAATTAACATATTGAAAAATGATAATAAGTAATTTGACGATTTCATTAAACTTACAGAATTGTAGTGTTTAATATAGATATCACTTAAAGTAGCTACATAGGATAAGTTTATCAAAATTTCTGATAACTCTGGAAGATCAGTTGTTTTTGTTAAAAGTTTATTCAGAATCTTTGCGCTAGTTGCAGCCCATTTCAAACACTTGTGTGTAGCATCCTCAAAATTGGGACTGGCTAAATCAACGCTAAACACTTCGTTGCACGTTTGAGTTTTCTGCACTAAATTAGAAACGTATAAACTTCCGGTGACTACTTCTCCATAAAACACTATACCAGTCACATGTTTTAACCAATTTTTTATTTCCAATTCAGTCATAAATCTAATTACAAATTTTTGTTTGTAACGTTCACTGCTCTTAATAACTGCATCAACAAAACTTGACGACATATTTATTAATGATTCCTTAAAAATGTCAGTTCTAAAATAAAAACGAAAATGAATGAATATTAATTTAATATTATTAAATATTTTGCTTTAACTTAATAACTTACGATTGGAATATTTTTTCCCATATTATGGAGGCAAAGTATTGAACATGTAAAGCGAAAGCGTCTTCGGAAATCCTTTTGCTTATTTCATAGAGACCATTTGTCCATGCTTCTTGTACTACATTAACTATAGCTGAATTGCCATCATCTTCTTGCCTTTCGACATTGTCTCGGACTTGCAAACAGAATACTGCTTTCAGAAGTTTAATGCAACCTGGATTAATATTCTTATGAGTCAAAGATAAACTTAACAGCTGAGAAAGCAGACTAGCGATTCGCTGAGCCAATTTTTCATTACTCCAAGGCATTCTGTCCACCGACAAACATAGCAAGGACGAGATTCCACAAATTGCTTCGTGACTTACGATTAATTCTAAAAATATTAAAATTCAGAATCAAGACTTTCAATAGAAACGTATCGTCATGTTTTATTTATAATAAATAAATTACCTCCATCTGAAGCAGGTTCGAACGCTTGAATAAACATTTTTTCATCCGAATCTGTGAGCTCTAAAGTCGATAAAACGTCTTGAGCCGTAAGGACTAAAGTATTTGTTATAACTGCTTGTTTGCACCAGTTTCGAATAACATTATCATCCTTGTACTTTTTGGTTAATGCACATTGCACAACTGTTTTTAAGAGCCTTACATCGTCCGCCTGCAATAATGTTATTTACAATACTTAAATAAATACACTTTAATTTTAAACTAGTATTATTTACTAACGCGAAAAGAAGTAATTTAAAAATTTGCAATATTGGAAAAGTGATTTTTACCTCTGTGAACGATTGCAGCACTTCATTCTTTTCTGCTTCTGCCATATGAGACATAATACTAAATATCAGATTAATTAAAGCTTCAGTCTCATCAGTTTCTGTAGTTATCAATACTTTAAGATTCTGATTGTAAAATTGCAGTAGATTTGCGTTTTCATCATAAGTTCTCGCCAACGCTGTGAATAGTTCCTTACACTCATGACCAGATATCAGTTTCACAAGATTTATCACCTTATATATAACCGATTTCTCCGTGATCCTTTTGAAGTAGCTTACGCTTAGTTTAATAACTAGTTGCTGCAGTTCCTTTAGGAAAATAGCGTTATCACTCTCATCAATTGCTATCGGTGTAGTTACTGGTGTTGACGGTTGTTCTGTAGCTTCTGGCGAGTCTGAAAACTTGACCTTCATATTACGTCGACTGTGGTCAGGAGCATTTTTCAAATACATTAATAAATCTGACATTGAGCTGATGACGGAGCTAGTCGTAATGTTATAATTATCGGAAGAATTATCGACGAGGCGATTAAAGATAGCAACTAGTTCAAACCAAAAGATCTTCATCAGTTTACCGTAAGCTGGATAATCAGGATTTTCTTTGTTTTTACTCCAGTATCTCAGTAAATGACTTAATTCACAGAAAAAGGTTGCTTTTAACGCTTGATTATCGGGAAAACATGACTCTATCACAGGCATAAGCTACAAATAAGAAATATACATTAGTACTTTAGTGAACAAAGAAATTTGAATGAAAGAAAGCATTTTTATAATAATATAAATTCACCTGTTCTTTGAGTAATGATTTACAAATATCTTCACTGGAACTATTAATAAGAATTGCATATCTAAAGCATTCAACAAACGAAGTTACCACAGCTAAAGTTTCGGAACGACTAAATTTAACGCTTTTAACTGAAAACCTGAAAACGTACATATTATTAAAACACAGTTTAAAACATTCAACCATTTATGCATAAAAGATTGCTTACCCTTGACGCATATTTTCAAAAAAGTTAGTAAATAATGTGGTCCTATTAATTTCAAACTTTATAAACTGGCTAAGGAACGGTAGTAAATTTGGATAAACTATGCTTGCGCTATGCTGTCCACCATTTCTTAATACTCTCCATAATTTAGGTAGAACTAATTTTTCTATACTAACAACTTTATGCCAATCCTAAAAAAATTAAGTTAAATAATTTGTTTTTATCTAGATAATTTTATTTTATTTAGTTCATTCTTTTAATCAATTCACTGCAAATGTTTCAACAAACCTCTATTTTATTTATAGCTACTAAAAGAGATTCCCAGACTGCAGTTAAAAGAGCTGGCTCTGTTTCATCTAAGCTATTCATAATAGTTGTTAGGACTTTTCTTTTCTCCTCACAGACAATGCTATTGGCATGACAAATCAGTGCAGTTAGGGCACCGAAAAATGCTGTTTTAATTAAAGGAACTTCATTTTTGGCTAATTTCCAAAATTTACTACTACTAATTAACTTCTTATGATACTCGGCAGTTTTCTCAATATCAGCAGGTGTGACAGTTTTTAGGTAAAAACTATAAGCTTGTAAGCTGGAGGACAATAATCTTTGATATTTGGCTTCTATTTCCTCAGGTGACAAAGTTCTGAAAACAAATTTTTAAAAGATAAGAGGAATTTTTCTTTAGAGATTCAACTTTTTTCTATTAAAGTAAAATTCACAAATAATTATTTTAATTGTAAATACTACTTATAATAAGTTATATACAATTAAGTTTTGTTTCATGCAAATTTAAAACTTACTTATTTGTTGTAAGTGCTTGAGGAGTTAGAATAGTAATATTATCACAAACATAGTTGAGGATTTCATCTTGACAATGAATAACTGCACTAACAAACTTTTGTGGTGGAAAAGTAGTCTAAAAAATATTTTAAATTATTAGTAATTTATAGTAATTTGATACTAAAAATATTTGATGATTAAGAATAGTTAACTCACATTAAAACAATTAGTTGCTGCAGATGCTGCTGGTGGATACATATCATACTGAGCAACAAACCATGGTCCTGCTAGCTGTTTCAAATATGTAGCTATAGTTTTTCCTACTCGTTTGACAAGGGTTGCATGAGCCAGCTGAACAGCTTCTCTTACTCTGTGGTCAACATCTATTGAAAGAGAACAATATAAACGGGGCCAAATTGGTAGAACAGCTTCTACAGTTGCTTGATCTAAATTTAAACATAATTCTCCAAATTCTAGCAATGCCTGTGAAAAACAGAAAACCTTAGATTAAAATAATATATAAATTTTAACAACTATCCTATAAAAGAATTAATAAGTGGAATAAATCAAAATCAACTGATTAGTTAAGAAATGTACAGTGAAGATATTAAAAATAAATTTGCAATAAGAGTGTATACATGTATACATTTTAATATCCTTTAATCTTGTAGATTGCACAATTCTTTTTAAGTAATATAAAAGTGAAAGTACATTCACTTATTACTTCAGATATTGTAGATATCTTTTAGTACTTCAGATATTGTGTCAGATATTGAATCTTAAAGTTTTCAAGATTTGTTAGATTTTGTTATAATGGATACATACATAAATATAAAGTTTAGAACTATAATTTATAACAACACATTTTTATTACTTTATACATTTTCATATTGATATATTGTATTAAAGTAACTATTAATATATAAAAAATATGAAAAACCATACCTTATATTTGGTTGTTGCATCCTTTTTACTCATTTTCTTGAAAACAATCTGAAAACTGGAATCAATATTGCTCAACTCTGCATTATTTGTTAATGACAATCCTGGTAACAATGGAACATATCCTCCATCCTTTGCAGCTGTAAACCCAACAAAACCTGGTGTAGATGATCCCAGGAGCTCTGCACTTCGACTGCTATTTGATGGCTAAATAACATACAACAATAAATCTTGTAAAAAAAGATTTCTATAGCACTTTTTTCAGGTTAGTTATCAGTGTATGATTGCGCGCACTTTATAATGAAATCACAACATACCCGAGCATTATTTTTCGTACGTTGACCTTTGCTTTTTCCCATTTTTTCTGATTTTAACGTAAAAAGTTGTTGTTATTAAATATCTTTTGCCTGCATTGAATTACAACTGTGCGAAACCCCAAAGTATCCACGTTCACTGAACAGAGAGAGTGCAACAGCTGATTGCAAGACTTTTCAAATAAGCGCATGATCGTACCTCGATTCTGCTAGAAAATTCCTGAAATACAAAAAAAAAATTATTGTATTGTACGTTCTTGAACATTTTCATTCCTTTGCACAAAGTTATATTACATTCATCATTTTCAAAAATATACTTTATTAAAAAATTTATTGTAAATTTACAAAATTTACGTATAAATTTTAATTTTAGAATTGTACACCCGCATGATACGTCTGCGCTCTTACCTGAGATACGGTCACGTGGCTTTATTTGTTGGAAGGAGGATTTTCCCTGCAATTTTGAGGTTACAGAATTTGTTCTGTTTGAAAATGAACCTAAAATTTTAAATACTGTATATTAATATGTACATTGTTGTTTAATCTAACTTAAAGATGTTGTCATTGCGTATACTTCCCAGGCAAGTGAATATTATAGTTCATTAATTTCAATATATAATTTATAAAATTTACTTTTACCTAACCTATAATAAAAAGGAAAATATTGATTTATTTTCAAATAATAAAATCAATTTTTATTTCTTATTTATTTAAAATAATTTTTTATTAATGCAATTTTAAATATATTAATTACAGGAATATTAATTACTGTTTAAAACAATCATCTCAAAAATTACATACATCATTTAAGTTGTCTGACAAGGATCCATCATCTTCATCTTCATCGTCTTCATCAGAGTCATCAGATTCATCAGATTCAGATTCAGATAAGGAAAACCAAATTCAAAAACAAATACCTGTAAAAGAAGAAAAGGATACTAGTGATGTGCAAAGTACATCTGGCACTAATGCAAGATTAAATGCTTTGTTACAAAAAATAACTGAAGTAAGTTCACTTTATTTTATATTTTTATACAAATTTTGTGATGCATTGTACAATATCTCAATTGGTATTTCAATAATTTTCTTTTTTTTTCATAGTCAACTAAAAAAAGGCAAAGTACGGATGCTACCAATACTTTAAATGTTGCAATAAAACCAATAAAAGAAAGATTCAAAAAGACTCAACCAATACTTAAAAAGAAAGAACCCTTTGGTTTGTTAAAAATTTATTTTGTATAAAAATTTATTAAATTTTTTTGTAATATTTGATAACTTATATTTTTTCAGAAAAACAATTAAAAGATGCAGCCAAAAATGTTGCAAAAGTTATAAAAGGTGATTCTGATAAAACAGAATTAGAATTGTTAAGTAAAGTTTTAAAAGTTGAACAGGCTAGTACAGATACAAAAGACTCGTCTACTTCTACAGTTACTGCTGACAAAGCACCTGCACCATCATTAAGTCTTGGGTTAGCTTATTAACGTTTAAACGATTCAACAATATCTGATTTTTAATATAGATATAATATTTTATTTCACAGTTTTTAATTATCTTCATCTATTTTTCAGAGATTTACTCACTGGTATGAAAATTGAGCGTTCTACAGCAACATCTAATTTTACTGAAGAACGGAAGAAAATTTCAAGTAAATTAGAGTTTTCTAGAACACCTTCTGTATCACATTCACTCTTATATGCTAAATCAAGGACAAAGCCACAAAGGTAGATGCATAGATTTTTATTTAAAATTTTATTATTAAATATTTATAATATAAAAGTATTGTAAATAATTTTATCATTTTAGAGATGGCTCAACAAATGAGCCTGAATTAAAGGCTCCACATGAAGGGCTAGGTATTTTTAAAGAAATGTCTGAACAAGAAAATAAAGATACACCTCAATTGGCTACTTGGCAAGACATGGAGAAAAAAGAAATTAAGTTAGCAGGTTACATGACTCCTCAAAATGTATTCCAAGAATTAATTTTATGGACAGAACAAGGAAAAATATGGAATTTTCCTATTAATAATGAGCAAGGTAAAAAATCTAATATAACAATGAAAAATTTTCTAAAGAATTTTTTTTTTTAAGTAAATTTATTTTTTGCAGGAATGGAAAAAGAAGAAGAAGTACATTTTTCAGAACACGTTTTCCTTGAACGTCATTTAAAAGGTTGGTGTCCGAAACAAGGACCAATCAGACATTTCATGGAATTAGTTTGCACAGGCCTTTCAAAGAATCCATACATGACTGTAGAAGAAAAATTTGAACATATAACGTGGTACAAAACGTATTTTGAAGACAAGAAAGACTTGTTAATAGAGCTTGGAGTAGCTGATAATGCAGTGGCTACTGGTGTAGCAACTGAAAAGAAAAAAGAAATCACTGCATAAATTTGCAATTTTTATATATTTTAATAAAAATGTACATTAGTTATTAAAATATTGTTTAATAATAAATAATAATATTTAAAAATAATTGTTTATTTTAAAATTTCATGATTTTTGAAATTAATAATTAGATCTGTCCTACGGAAAAAGACGAATCACGAGGAAACCAATAGAAAAGACGTATCTCAAGATTCTATTAAAACATTTAGTTGAAACTACTTTTTTTTTAATTACATTCATTAATAGATCTATCAAAACATAACAACTTTTATGTATAAACATACATCATTTATTTGGAAAAGTGTTGGGTCGATATTAAATTACAGACTAATATTATCATTTCTAATTATTAATTATTTATTATGTATGGTTACATTTATAAAATGACTATAGGTTTTTTTAAATATAATCTATAACGTCGGCTTTAATGAAAAATATTTATAAAATATAATATAAAAAAGCATTTGTAATAAACGTCGCATACATTATAAAAAAGTTAGAAATAATGTTACGTTGCAACTACTTGTATTAAGTTTTACGGACGTTCACACGCAGTAGCGGTGGTCCACTTTGTGGAATTTTGAAAATTGTAATTTATTACGATAATTTATAATGATAGCCTTCTATAATTAGTATATATAATACGAATAAAATAGTTAAAAAGTTTTGTTGTAAAAGCAACAGTATTAAAACAATGTTTCAAAATAAACCTGCTCGCGCTAACACTATATAGATATACACATAACATACGAGTTATCTTTCGAACAGCTATATCTTCAAAATTAGTACCGGAAGCTGTTATAAAATTGGTACCATATTATTCTACATATTTTATAAAATCATAAAGCAGTTTTTAACAACAACTTGAAGAAAATTGCTTTTGCTATCTGTAAAAATGTGCTGCTTAGAGAGGCTTACCATCCCGGTTGCAAACGCCCTATAAAATCCCATAAAAAGAGTGCAGAAGCCGCATAAAAGTTCATATCCTATTAGGTTTTTGCACCCGGTTTTATTGTTTTTTATAAACCCTTTGCAACCGAGATAGGAACTCCGTGTTAATAAGCTCAAGTTTAACACTGAATTTCTCAAATTTTAATATCGGAAGGTGGGTTGAAATTTTTAGCACTTACAAAGCATACTTAAATTGACATATAGTGATAAAGTACAAATTTCAAGTAAATTCGAAGAAATTGAATTATCGTGTGAACATCCTTAACAGAATCTTAGAATCCTGAGGGCTTTTTTTAGATTCTTCTGAGTTACATATCGTTTTTATCAGTTCTGAAATATATGTGTTTTCTAATAATTTTCCTGAGATAAATCTTTTTTTATAAGTAAGGCAGGTTGCATTATAGAAAACTAAAATATTTTCTTTTTTGTGAAAAAAAATTTTTTAAATAAAGATTGAATGCTAATAAAACATTCGTAATAATGTATTTAAAAAAAATCTATAATATCTATAAATAATAATTTTAATAATCAATGAAATAATTAGCATTACGATAATTGACGTAATAAAATTCAAAGAAAAATTTTCAGAACTGTTAAAGGGTCATGAAATCACATTGAGTAAACATGCTTAGATTTTTCCCTTTTATGTGTTGGCTAACCTTGATCCAATGATCACGTAATTTGTCTGTCTTTTGCTGCAGTCCGCGTTTAACGATCGGCGAATTTTAGCTGAGTTAGTTTTTAAAAAATGATAGATTTACGTAATGAAACTTCAGACAGTGCACCTGTTCCAAACAGTAGGCAAAGGGAAAGTGGTGCTTCGTCAAGTGAGTGCAATTTTATCATCGATCCTTATATTTAAGTAGAAAAAAAACCCGTGCAAAGTAATTGTCTCCTAACCTCCAAGTTGCTAAAGGACATGTTACCTTAAAGCATGATTTTATTTAAACGTCATCGGATTATTACAAATTATATAACTGTCTTATTAAACGAAATTCCAATTGATATTAACAATTTATTAATGTTTATGTTGCCATATCGATTCAAGTGAATCTCTAACCTAACCCTTTAATAGATAAAGAATTCTTTACTAGTCACGTTTTTGTAGAATGTAAATAAGACTATTAAATATCATTTAGTTAAAATTGAATATTATTCATGATTAATGATGAATTATTACTCGATGAAAAATTATTTAATTACTTTACGTAATGTTAATTAAAATATTTAAGTTTTACCAAATTTGTAGAAATATAACTAGGATTTTAAATTTAGAATTTAATTTTTATATGATAAATATGCTTTTGTTATTTTTAAAATTTGCCAAAAAGACAAAATATAAAAAATTTTATCAGTTTCATGTTTTTATTTATATAAATTAATTATTAATACTCTGATAATTATCAAGTGACAAAGTAATTTGATAAAAATTAAAATATAATATTTACAGTTTCAGGTCAACACGATCGATTAACGCAACTCAGTCCATACTTAAATTATGACCCAGTATACTTTCTTCCAAGCCAACCAGAATTTATCTTCCCAGAAGGAGCTGTAAAACAAAGAGGTCGTTTTGAACTAGCTTTCAGTCAAATAGGAGCAGCATGCATAATTGGAGCTGGTCTTGGTGGAGCAAATGGCTTCTACAGAGGACTAAAAGCAACAACTCTTGCAGGACAAACTGGCAAATTAAGGAGAACACAGTATGTAATTCTTTTTTCATACTCTCATTGATTTATTATAATATTGCAAAAGCCTTAAGCTAGATTAAAAAATTAAGACATTACATATAAGAATATAAAGAATAGAATTGACATATTATGTAAAAATGAGATAAAAAATTTTCATTAAAATTTTTATTACAACCTTATATGCTTTTTTAGATTAATAAACCATGTCATGAAGCATGGTTCATCACTGGCAAACACATTTGGTGTTGTGTCAGTAATGTATAGTGGCTTTGGTGTTCTCTTGTCGTGGGTTAGAGGAACTGATGACTCATGGAATACAATGTCAGCTGCAACTGCCACAGGAATGCTTTTTAAATCTACAGGTAAAGTTTACATGTTTAATTGTAAATCTTAGTACATAAATTGGTCAGATACATATAGTACTTAGATAGTTTAGTACTTTATTGAAAAACTAAAAACATCTTTAAATCAGCTTTTTGAGTATAATAGTTTAAACGTATTATATTTTGATTAAAAAAAACTGTAGCATAATTATGTTGCTTCTAATGGTCCTTAGCTAGTCAAGATCATAAGACAAACAAGTTTATATAAGACCAAATTTTGAATTAAGGAAAAATATTACTAATTACATTAATCTGTAAAAATTATATAATTTAAATTCGTTGACTGATGACGTTTAACATGTCACTTATCAACCGAAAATTTAAACTTGAAAAGGAAAGAACGTCGATCGAAAGGACTATGTAAATTCGTTTTTATTAATTTCAGCAGATAGGACTGTTAGAAATAATATAATTATTAAAAATTTTAAATTAGAACTACAATTTATTTATTCTATAATTTTAAAAGTTATACTAACATGCATTTTGCATTTTTTAGCTGGTCTAAGGAAATGTGCTATTGGAGGAGGCATTGGATTCGGAATGGCGGCTGCTTTCTGTTTATGGAATAGTAGGGATGCCTTTTCAGAATTTAGCCATCACCGCATGAATCCAGCGTAAGACTGGGTGTGTGCCAGTCTATTCCTTAGCCAAACCTGCCTATTACGAGTGTTCTTACTCCAAATCAATTTAGAATCCTAGATTTCCCAAAAGCTAGTTGTTTTTTTAGATCATACACATTCAAGAAGTTCAAAAAATCCATATAAATGACATGAATTAATTTTGTTTGTACATTAAGAACTTCAATGTAGCTGTTTTGTTACTCTTTTTTTTATACTTTATAATAAAGTTGTAATTTCTTTTAAAAGTATACTTGTAATTATTATTACAGAACACTGCTCAGTTTATGACAGTAGCTTTTAGAGCTGAACAAATTATAAAGTGGAGTAGGAGCAGTCGTAATTAACCCCAATTAGGAGCCAATTTATAAAACAAACTAAACAAAAAAAATTGAATCGGTTATTAAATAAACAAATAATTTATCCATTATACATGCAATGATGAAGATAAGCAATCATTGTAAAACAATTTCGTTGAAGTTGTACAAATTAGAAGTAGAATCATAGATAGGACAAAAATTTTAAACAAAGCTTGGAAAAATTATAAAGAATGAAATTTTTTGTTTTTTAATTTTTTTTGCATTGTTTGTTGATACTTCAATTGGTGAATATTACATGTACAGAAAAAGATAAAAAATATCACGGTTCTTTCGCAATCATAGTAAGTTGTATTATAAGTTAAGAGTAATGTAGAACGATAAACTTTTAAACAAATTTGAAAAGAAGACACCTTATTAGATTTGATTGATTGTTACAAGTATTGCCAAATCAATTGTAAATAGCGACTTTGAAATAAAAAGAGCTCTTATTATTTATATCCATGAAACATTTCTGTATTTTTATTTTTATTTTTTAAAACTAAAAATTGTTAAAATAAAAAGAAGAATAAAATCTTTTTACTAACCAAAAATTGGCTCCTACTCTATACATTTATTATCCTCTTTAAAAAATTACAAATTAACTCATTCATCTTACACATCACCCTAATTTTTTGGGCATTAAATAATTACTAAGTTTTCGGTGTGTCGGAGTAACTAGAATTGACTTTAAAAACTAAAATTCTGTAACGATACAATGTTGAGGCAGTTTTCATTTGAATCCATTAAAAGCTTTACTCTGTCCATTGCAGATATATTTATCAATCCGACATCTACGGCTTCTAATTACTAGCGGCGAAGTTTCCTCCCACTTTTTGTACATAAACGAATATGCCGATTGCGAGTCGAACGAGAAGTTCCACGAATAAAGAAATTGACGATTTAAAGAGAGAATGTAGCCGACTATTAAATGATAAATACGGCGATATTGTACATAGTTCAAAACAAAAAAGAAAAGAAAAAGTTCAAATTATACAAGGAACTGTAAAGACCTTTCAGTTATTTTGATAGTGCGAAACGTGTAAGATTCCGTCTGGTTATTTTAGTTTGATTGGTGAAGTGAGACAAATTATTTGCGAACTCAAAAATATATTGTACATTAATTTAGGTGCACAATAAATAAAAATTTCATTCGAAATTTTAATTTTTTTATTTTTGCAAGGCATTTTTATTCTTATCCTACACCAAATTTCCAGTTAAAACATTTGTACTCTTGTTGCTTACATCCTTTTTTTTTATTAAATTCAATAAGAAAGGGGTAAAAAATATTTAAAAAAATAATTTATAAGTTTACAATAATATTATAAGAATTAATGACTTAAATGAATTTTTATCACAAGTAAATATAAAGTCCGGTTCGATCATAACGATCTTTTCTTTAGTAGTCAATCCTAAAATCGATACCAATTTCCAAGTCGTATTTAGATTAAAGGTGAATATTTGAATCTAATTTGCGTGCCATTTTACTTCTTATTTAATATTATTTTTATTTACTTATTGAATGAATAATTTATGCATAAAATTTAAATATTTCAAGAACAAAAATGCAAATTATTAAAAATTTTTTATCAGACACACATCTTAATTCAAGTGACTTGATACTTTCTTGACAGGTTTGGATTTTTCTTTTATTCGCATGGTTTCAACAGCAACTGGATAATATTTACCTTAGATTTTTTGAACCTTAATTTTGAGAATTGATTAAAGAAAGAGTCCGACGCGTCGATTGCATGATCTCGCCTAAAAATTATGTTAATTTTAAATTAAGTCGGTAGAAGATTCTCTTTAGTTAAAATGTATTTAAAATGCATTTAATAAGCTTGCTAGCCAACCCCTTTATGATTTTTAATAATAGTTTTTGAAGTTTTTTTAACAGTGTGGATTAATGCTTTTAAAGTTAAAATTTTCTAAATTTAACACTTTCAGTCACTTACATATTTTACAGAGTTCTTTGTTACACGTAAATCCAGCCGATAAAGAGAATCGATATCTTTTCATTTCATCAAGATTAAGCAATTAAACGTTGTCGAATGACCATTGGTTCTACTGACAATAATGCGCTTCAGTCCCGCGGTACTTTTAAAAGTAAAAATCAAGTCACTGTGAAACTCTTAATTGCGACTATGACAAAATCAGATCTAAAAATCACCTTCAAAAGATACAAATACTGTCTTATACAAAGAACCAACTTACACACTACAAATTACCAATTCATTTCTCAGCCCAGTAGCTGCAGCAAGATGTCAAAAAAATCTTCCCCAACAGTCCCTCTTTCTCAATCCATCACCTCCGGCTCATCGTCGGCGCATCGGCGATTGAGCAACCGCGGAGGTGCGTCAGCCGCTCCTCGAACAATACGCGCGCGCTCGTGAAAGGAGCACCTGCCCGCCTCGAAAATAGAGCGCCGTGCATCGAGAGAGAGAGAGCTAATCTTATCGGGCGTTATCAGCCGCGCGACCGCGCGGTTTTTCACGCACAGATGTGTCACGGCGCCTGCGCCGCTCCTCTCCGAACCGCCGAATCCTCCTGCGCTCTCCTCGCAGTCGCCCGGCGATCCCGGTTCCAGTCGGCGTATCTGATCTCCTGGGTGCGCGTCTCCCGCCGGTTCTTTCACACGAGGTGAGAAGTAGAGCTTGCGTGCGACTTTCGATCCGAGCGATAAGACGGCGAGGTGGAAGAGAGAGCTTGTTTTCGGAAGCTTCAGTGAGCCAGTTGTGCGAGGGGGATAGCTTTGGTCGTTGGCAGTTCGTTTGAAGTGCGCCGAGCTCGCTTTCGGAGGAGCTTTATTTTATCTTCCGGATCTGGGGTGATCGCGAGTGCCTGCGTTAAATCCAGCCCGATCCGCGGCATTGAGCTTAAACTCGTCGATCTCCCGCACGCCGCGAGTGGCGGCGATTTATTTTTATTTTATTCGATAGTGCCTGCGTGACTTTTTAAAGATAACGAAGCCGCGAACGCTCGCGTCGCGAATACAGTTGTTAGCTATAAATGCAGTGCGCTTTACGGTTCCTGGGCAAAAATAAAGAAAAGCTGGTCGTTTCGTTTCGCCCGTTATCTTCTTGTTCCTTTTGAGGATTTAAAAATAACTGAATAGCACTGTCATAGGATTTGCTCGATTTGTGCAAACTTTTTATTTGCATTTCATTAAAAGACGAGTGGAATTCAAATATATCTTCTCCAATTTCTGTGCACACTTATTGGAAATCTAAAATGAGTGTGCTGAAAGACCCAGTATTTCCCGTCGCCGATGAATCAAGCAATTAATCTAATTTTATCGACTTTTATCAATTATATCGAATAAATCAAAATAAACCAGCTCAAATCCAATAGAAGAGTAACGAGCTATTAATACAAAGTAATAAATTTACGATCGACACCAAGAAGCGAATAATCGTGCCGCGGCCAGCACCTCGCCCGACAAGAAACGGCTTCGAAAAGAAACCCCTCGAGCAACCCCGCGCGCAGCGAAGAAAAGCGCAATTTCATAGAATAAATCACAAGCAGAAGCCAGACGACAATGTCACCAGCGGCGAGTGCGTCACCGTGCGCCGCTCTCTCTCTCGGTGCGGCGGCGAATTTTTTCGCAAATTATCGCCTATTCCGAGCGGACGCTTGGCGATCCCCGCGGCGTCGGCTCGGATCGGCGCCGCGGCGCGTGGGTGTCTTTCAGAATCGAAGCCGAGTCGTTATCGCCCTCCTCGCGGGGGAGAGGGCGAGCGTCGCGCGGGGCGGAAGAGCAAATATTTGATCGCCGCGCGGGCGGACGCGCTTTCCGCTCCTTCCGCCGCGGCTCGCGATCGGAGAGCGATAAGCGGTGCATCTGGGCCGCGGGGAGAAGTCGCTTCGTTTTTTCGAGCCGCGGATGGACGTCGCAGCTGCTGCTTCGAGTCGGACGGGAAGATGCTCTTGGCGAGGAAGGTGGAAGGAGTGATGGGAGGCTCCGGTCGGTTTATTCTTTCTTGAGGTTTGTAAGATGTGCCAGTTGGTGTTATCTACGCAGATTAGAGGTATTTCTTTTGTAATAGTTAAAAAGTTTAGAATTCAATTGCTTAAGTCTTTTAAAATCAATGCCTGTGTCTTTAATTATATATCGTAAAACATCAATTGAGTGTGAATAAAAGTTTAGTTAAATAATTAATCAAGGGCAGATAGCAATTATTATTATAAATTAAAGCTCGTTTAGTTCAAAGAAATGTATTAAATTTTTACACTCCGATCGATCGAACCACAGCTTTATAAAAATATACTCTCGAAAGCGTACGACGCATTAGAACGAGCGAAATCCTTCGACGAGCGCGCGGTGACGTCGCTTTCGACGCGAAGGTGCGAAAAGGTGGCTGACGAGGTAGAATCGAATCTGCATAATTACAGGATTTTAGAGGGCTCCGTGTCTCTCGCTAATGGAATTTTCCTGACCAATCGCACGGAGTGCACTTAAATTTTCAGCGCTCCGCGCGCACTTGGGAACACCGCGGAAAAGTAGAGTGAAACGATAAAGACTTTCGACTGCCGCCTGAGCGCGCTGGTGTATTTCAAAAGTTTTTGCCTCGTCGTTTTAATCGAGTCGAGTTGAAGCGGCACGCTATTATCGGAATGAACATTTACATTGGCGCGCGTTATTAATTAATTGTGAATTTTTTAACGATAAAAGAGTTAAATTGATAAAATATTGCTCGTCGAGTGTAAGTCCAGCAAACATTGACTTTTCGCAATATGATGCTATATTAGTTTGCTCGGAAGATGCCATTAGTGCAGGAACGAGCAAAAAGTAAAACCTATAATAAGAAAATAAAATTGTTGATTCGGTAGATAAAACACGTATATATTTTGTTTATTTTACAAAATTTAATGGGGCGAAACAAAATAGATAATATTACATATTGCATTTCTAACATAAAAATTGAAAATGAAAGGATTATTGAAAATTACATTGAACAAAGTTCAACGACTGATTGTATTTGTCGAAAAAATTAAGGAACCGGCTTCAAAATGACACTCACGAAAAAGAATCATCACCCCGACTTTGCCAAATATTTAAACAAACGATTCTTCCATTAATTCAAGCTACCTGCTTAATTGAATCGCTATATTTTTTGACCTTGTGTACACACCTTCCCCAGACGACTGGCACGTCGCGAAAAAATCGCCGGCGAGTCTCTGTGCCGCAGTGTTCCGAGCCATGATTGAGTAGAAGCCGACCGTGACTGGTCAGCCGCCGAAATTTTTTGCGGCCGCGACCTGGCCGACGGGCAGACCGAAAAAAAGGCGGCCTCTCCCGCGAGACGCAATTCCCTCGCACAATTCCAACGTCACCGCCGACGTCCGCCCAAACAAACAGCGGCGGACCCTCCGAAAATACGCCGCCGGGCAGGGCGATTAAACGCCCTACTTCCGCGTCGTCTCTGGCGTCATCGTCGTCCTCGCCGAGAGCGTTTTGTCCTGCACTTGCCGCGCGGGGCAAAGAAGAGCATCGCGACGGAGAGCGACGTATGCTCTCGATATCTGCCGAGGCTCAAACGGTCGTCCGTCAATTTCAAACAAAGACTATTTATAGGCTCGCGCGTGTATAGTCGGGCCGCCGCGGCCTTGACAAAATTTTGCGGGTTTATGTTGTTTGGAGAAGTGCGGCCGCGGACGTCCCGGCGGGAGACGGAGGGTGAGTGCCCGGGATGCAGCGGCGGCCGGCTGTTAAAGTTTACGCGGCTCGTTGTGGACTCGGGCGAGGAGGCGTGGAGATGACTTTTATGCGGAGCGATTTTGGCGCGGAATTCAGCTTTTGGAGATTTGGTTCGGATTTTGGAAAGTTTATTGGCACGGAGTCTGGTTTTCTGAGAATTTTTTAGAAAATTAGGAAACATCGAGAGGTTGCAGCCACGATTTTAAGTTTCAAAATTTTAAATCTCGAGTAAAGAATGCAACAACCACGAAAGACTATAATTTTCTGAGATACTACACATACAATCGGAAAATAATATCCATAGACAACTTAAACTATAGCTTGTAAGTCTATAATATTCAAAAAATAAATGTCAAACGGCTCAATATTTACATAACGTTATCATTGTCTTGTATTTATATATTAAGTTTGAGCGTAAGCATAATTTTATCAGTACTTGACTAGCTTTGCTGCGGCATAGCTTTTAATTTATTTTATTTGTGGTAAGTAATGCTGTTGTAATAAAGTTAATTGTAATTGCGGTTTAATTGATTAAAAAACATTTTGCTGAATAAGTCCTTGAAGAGGATTTTCATTGGGATCAAAACGGTGACTTAATGTTTACTCGCTGTCTGATTATTCGGATTAAAGGTATTTTGGAACGTTTTTACGTAAAAACGAAATCTCTTCATCAGAAGCGACGCAAAGGCAGGCCCATAAAAGAAATCCGCACATTTCGGAAGGGACGCCTTCAAACTACGCCGGAAATTTGCCGAGGCGGACTAGAATTTCAGCCGCGAGCCATCCGCCTCGTTCCGCAGTGCTCCTTATCTGCGCGCTCGATCAATAAACGTCTGACAAACCCAGACCTCTCGGCAAACAAAAATATCTCATAACGAGCGAAACGATCGCTTTCCAGCCGTGGCAGCGGAACGTCTTCGGAACAATACCTCGCGTCCGCCGCCGAACGCTCCCGCGCCTCTCTTCCTCGAGCCCCCGATCGGAAAGCGAGCCACGTAACGCAATAACCGCCTCACCATTCCAGGCTAAACCTCCTCGCCAAAGACAGCGCTCGCATCGATTCCCCTCGCGCGTAAGCATGCGGCGGTGCACCTGATCGAGCAGCCATCACGATGACCAGCTCAATCGACGCGAACGCCAAGGCCGAGAAGTGGCTGGGCCTCCTCTACGGGGCCTCGACGGTCGCCACCGTCGTCTCCATCACGTCGTTCGTCGTCGTCTGGCAGCACTGGGCCTGGACCCTCGACGTCTGCATCAACGTCGACTGCGGCTGCATCCTGTACGGCAGCAAGACCTTCAGCACCTTCATGGGCGGCGACGTCAAGCTCTGCCACTTCGGCACCTTCGGCCTCGTGCCCGTCACCCTCGTCGCCCTCGTCCTCGGGCTCTTTCACGGGTACCGGGCCTGCATCCCGAGGACTCTGAGCGTGCCGAGAGTCATCGAGGGATCCGGTGTTTATAAGAGCAGGTGAGGTGGGACGGGAGAGCGAGGCGAGGAACTTTCTTGATGGTCTGCTGGTTCAAAGGTGTACTAATGACGAATGACAGTGAGATTTTTAGTTAATTCCGGAAATAAAATGAATTTTAAATGTATTTCATTGCTTTATTTAACGTTAAATAAATTTTTTCTTCTCGCTTTGAAAATATTTGAAACGGAGTTTTAATACAGAAACTTTAATCTGTAGACGCATCTTGCAGCACCTGTCCTTATCTACTTCAATATGTCTTGCTGCATTATTGATATTTTAAGTTTATCTCTTATAAAGAGTATTGTGTAAGAGATAAAAATACGCTTCTTGATACACAACTGATTCAATAAAGTATTGCGCGTACTGAATATTCATATCATACCAATAACACTGAGAAAGCAGCTGCACATGTCGATGGCCATACTTTGAAAATACAAATATAATCAATTCAATAATATTATTTCGGATAAATACACAAGAAATCGGAAATCGCTGCCTGTATTTAAAAGCAAAGCCAAGATTGATTCTCACCGCGAGGATTGAAAAATCAGTGTAGCGTCACGAACGCCTTAACTAAACCCAAGGAACGTCTTCCCGAAATTACGAGCGGCAAAGTCCTCCGAGCGAAATCCAATTCCGAGGCCCGCGAGCTGATCCTCGTCTTCCCCGCTTTTCAGGACGAGCCTGGACGGCCGAGTGATGGTGGTCCGCCCGAAGCAGCGGGAGCCCTGCAAGCAGTGGATGCCCGCGGCCTTCGCGGCCGTCCTCATCTGCTGCCTCTCCCTCGCCCACGCCGTCGTTCTCTCCGACGGCTACATCAAAACTTGCGAGCAGTACCGCAGAAATCTCGTTCGGCTGCTGGGCTCCACCGGCCAGGAGAGTCAGGTACTGTATATCCGTGTGTTTAGTTGGAAATTTAGTTTGGAACTTGCGACATTGGGGAGACTGCTTGAAATAGAACGAAACGATAAGGGAACTGGCTGAGCTCACGTGGATTTTGAGATTTTTCGTTTTACTGACACGCTGCTCTTCGAGATGAATCTTTTCGTGTGCTTTAAGAGAAATATTAATTGCTACTAAAGTTAATTCGTAAGTTAAAAGATTTCTATTGCAGGCAGAATGAAAAGCTGCCTGCCATTAAAAGAATGAAGTGTTTGAAATTTAAATAATTGAAATAATTTTTCATTTAA
>JAWWEM010000010.1:27304174-27318375 GCA_035582935.1 Ormyrus thymus
GATACCTCAAGTAGAGTCCCCGACCTGACTGCTGGTCGATATATCGACCATCCCCGCAGCTAAAAGGTTAAGAATGAGGAATATATTGCGAGTACGGTAAAAACGATCTTCATCTGCCGTTCAAACCGTTTTTATTGTTTCACAAAATTCTTCATCGCATTATGCATTTTCATTCCACACCCGACGGAAAAACCCAGTTTTTGACCCAGATAAGCGGAGCGAAAATGGCATATTTTTCCCGAAAACTAGTTTTGCGGGGCAAAAGTAAAATAGCGGGGCAAAAGTAAAATTTTACGGGGCAAAAGTAAATTTAAAGTAGTCATATTTTAAGTGCTAGCGCCAAATAGAACTTTTCTTACGAAAAATTAGAGCCTAGTAATTGATGACAATGAAGACTGAAAATTGTAATGTTTACCTTTATAACTTTTCTGAATAAAAGAAAGTTACGTCATTTGTAATGTAAATTTTTTAACGAATAATTATTATGACGAAAATTAGATTATAATTTAAATAAGATCTAAATAAGATCTAAGAAAATCTATGGAGTGTTGTAACAGCTTAAAGTTACTAGGCACATACTTCCCAGACATTTAAGGGCTAAACGCATATCAACCTTGATCTTTCCAATCCTGGACTACTGCTGTGCTGCTATGTGTGATATTAAACTCGAATCGGATAAAGTTCTTTAAAGAGCCCTCAACTGTATGATAATGAACTCAAATGGCTGAAGGTTAAATCACGAAGAGAGTACTTACTATATGCAAATTCACAACATTTTATACACTAAACAACCTAACTATTTGTTTGAGAATCTGACCCAAAGCTGTAATACGGCCACCCGATGTTTGAGACTAGATCCTCTAGCATTCAATGTTCCATTCTGCAAACTGGACTTTAGAAAACAATCCTTTCTCTCACTCGGACCATCCATGTGGAATGCCCTACCAATTCAAATCAGACAGACTACAATACCTACGATGTTCAAGGAACAGCTTTTGCAACATCTGCTGCAGGGATATGGATAGAATCAAGAAGAATGAACAATATCAAATATCCGTTTCAAACACGTTTACACAAACAAACATACTTAACACATAAGCACACTCACTAACACAATGAAATTAAATGAAAATTGGATATAACGAAATCAAATTGTAATTTTATTATACTACATATAACAAAGCCGCGCTTAAGAGGAATAATCCTAGAGTATTACAATAAATAATTCTTAAATAAAAAAAAAATAAATAAATATAAATAATTTAATAATTATTTAATACATTTATTTCATGCAATTTAAAAAAAATTATTTAAACTAAAAATCAGTTTGGATAGAGAATTCTTTAAAAATAATTGAATACTATTGTTAAATGTTATTATTTACAGCATTTTACTTTTATTTTCACATTGGTCAATTTTTGACCAATTTTTCGATCAAAACAATGTCGTTTTGAACAAGGTTTTTGGTAAAAAATTGGGCCAATTAAAAAAAAATTGGTTAAAAACTAACAAAATAATGGTAAAAACTTTTAACAGGGTAATATAATTTATATTTTATTAGCATGCGTTCACTTGTATTGTTCACGGGATTTATTGGCTTCGTGAGTTTACTTATATTGCAGCTATACCTAAGGTACAAATAAATGCAAAAAATGTATTTGACTATTTTTAAACATTTTTATTACTAAAAAACATTGTTAACGAACACACATGGACAAATCAGTTGCAAAACTAAAAATCATACAAGATAGGTAATTTTCTACCCATATGTCTCTAAAAGATTACAATACTTCGATTATCGTTTTTGCCTTTGGTACACAGGATATTTACGCATATTAGATAGTTGGAAATTGTTTTTTTGCAGCTGTCACATCGTTTGTGTAGTTTGTCAGCATTGAAAAATCACGCATGCCGCATTAGAAACTTTCATATTACCGCAATATTTCTGTAGGATATTTTTTCTACAACAAATCAGGTCTTGAAATCACAAATTCGGCTTCCATTTAAACTATTGAAATCAATACCAAAAATCTCCCTTTAAGCTTGAATCGTCAAAAAATGTTTCAGATATTTTATAAATAATTATACAAAATGATAATTTTACGAATGATTATGAAACACATAAAGCACATATTAAAATTATTTTTCTTACTATAAAAGTACACATTCGATAACAGATTTCGTGATGTAGAGAGTCCGAAGTTGAGATTTCGCATTACATATTTTACATTACATTATTACACGTGATATGCGTAAAGTCAAGCTTCGATATAAGTGGGTAATGATCAAAGCACGACAAGAAGGTCTGTTGTATAAAAGCAAATTAAACAATACTGAAGATTTAAGCATGAAAAAGAAGTGAGATAGTTTGCAATGTAAGATCTTGTCGTGCTTGTAACTTTGAGCAATCATTATATTGAGCGTCACACAAACTTCAAAGTATCATTCCTGTTTTTATATTCGTTTATAGTTCTAACTTTATCGCCCCTTAATTTCTTAACTAACTTTTGTCTCGTAGAATCAGTGTCATCATTCGATATTTTTGTGATTGTAAAAATAACCTGCTGGATAATTTACAAACCAACATCAATGCGAATTTTTTTATTTCAGTTTGCAAACCAATTTGTCAATTGTCTTGCAGTTGTAGATATCGACAATTTGTGCAATTTCTGACTAACTTTAAATAGTTCCAATACCTTTTCGTACCCCTTATGTTGTAGATATTATGTAATTTTCGCTCATGTTATTTTAAGTGAAATTTTAATTTCTTCCTCGATCATCGGCTTTCTATTTCAGATTTTGGCCTAAAATAGGCCTACTTGTTAAGCCGAAGCGAAATTTCACATCAAAAGCGACTTCATCAGGACTCAAACTATTCACTTATAGGTACTGCAAAATTTAATTTTGAAAGTCTGTAAGTAGGTATAAATAATGTGTTCAAAAAATTCTTAGCAATTTCCTGTATAAAAGTTTGTAAATGCTAAAAAGTATCGATCAATGTATAACAAAGCTCTCGTCATCATATTAATAGACGAACTAAAGATTTGTAGACAAGATCCACCGGTATTAACCTAATTCGTTTATAAAAATGATTCGTCAAGTGTAAAATGTAAACGCTAATCTGCCGAAATGTAATGCTAACTTCTTCACATCCAATCAAACAGCAAGAGATCATACACCCAGAAAAATTATTAGTTGACCAATCACTCCTTTATTACTCCCTTTCAGCATACTCGCACTCCACTGTCTACTATCTCTACCCGCTGCTTCCCTCCTTTTTTCTAGCGTCACAGTTTATCAGCGTCGTCGCAAACGACTTACTATACAAACTCTAATGTTTAAGTATGTATTTTTTTTGTTTACCAGCTTTTTTTATGTCGGTGCACATGTGGGATTCACATTCGTACGTGCGTGTACGTGAATACACGACGAGGATACCAATTACAATCATAGGTAGCGACAGTAGTAATAAAAGTAAAAACAGTATGAAAATTATTTATTATTGTTTCCCAAGACTTATTGTTACGTCGCGCAGTAGATTTTTGTCTCCCCAAATCGACTTTTATACGAAGTATTTTAGTATAATCACTCATGACTACGATTTTCTACCTTCAAGAATCTACTAATTATCAACTTTTTTCAGTCGTCTTTTCGGAAACGATGTGCTGTGTAAATCAGTTGCGCAGATCATTTTTTTTTTTTATTAGAGTATCATAGATCGAAAGGGTAGTTTTCGCTTGTGCGAAAAATCTTTGAATGAAATATGAGTATTTCTGACATTGATATAGTGATTGTTATAGTTATGATTTTTTTCTAAATTAATGCAACACTAAATTTATTTTATCGTAGAAAAAAGCACTTTGAAAACAAAAGCTTGGCTTGACATCATTGCCAATTTGCTCTCACCGACTTTGAAAACTTTCGTTGACTTGTGAGCATCAAATATGTATACAAACGTCCTTCTTCAAAAAATTGTAATACAATAATAAAAAAAAATGGTTTTATTAAATTATAAAATACTTTAATATTGTTAGTGCTTCGATATTGACTTTTTTCATTCACCTTCAAAAATAATATCACCATTAAGTATAATTTAACTTATAAGGGCAAATCTACAATTTTAGTGCATTGTAAATTTCTTCGAAATCTTTTTTTTAAATGAAATCATAAAATATCTTTTAAATGCTCGTATAGAAAGATATTAAAAAACTTTTTTTTTTATGTTTTTTGTAGTAGCTTTAATCACCTATTTAGGTTCTAATAATTTTCAGGCAAAGAAAGATAGAGTTTATATAGTGTGCAGCCATTACCAGCGGCTGTTGAGCGACATGTTTATAAAGGGATGTTTGTCATTCACTTTAAACACTATATACGTAACGCCTGTAAAATTTTCTTCCTTAGATATAACATTAATTTGCAATGACTATTAATATTATTCGCTGCTGCAGCAGCGCGACGCTATCACTATTCATTCACACAAAATGCTTTACTTAGGACGAATAGCGCCTTTTTTACCTTCAAATAATATGAGGAATAAACCTCCGTTCATTGATTTAATTTCTTGCGATCACTATATTCTGCCGATTCTTTCGCGCACAACTTCTTTCATGACAGATGCAATAAATTGTAATTATAATTAAATGTTAGTTTTTTTCTTTACTTTTTAACTATTTCCTACGCACAAATAGAATTAGCAGCATATCATTTTTTCTGCTTGTTCGCACTGGTTAATGCTTACAAACGTAATATTACTTGTATCTCATTTATCTACTTTTCACTATGATTATTTTTACTAATTCATATTTACATGTAAGCATTGCATAAAACATCTAACAAATTTTCTAAAAATTTTGTCCGAATTCAGGATGGACATTCCATATTTCTCTTGGTTTAAAGTAAACATTTTTACAGATACTGACAATGTTTTTTTTTTCTTTAACGTAGAACAATAAGGAATATCAGAAACGTTCTAATTATCAATATTTTTTCAATATTTTATTCAATTTAGTCCTAACTGGAGTTTTGCACATCATATAATTTTTCTAAAATTTAATATTTTATGATTTTTTAAATTATTCCTTATTTATTTTACATAAAATTCAAGACTTCTTTTTAATACATATGCCTTGTCTTAAGCATTTTTTCATTTTAAAATTTCTTTATTTTCCGCAATATCGCGTTTCCTTCAGTTTGGAAAGTTACGTTTTATAAATTAATTTCAATAAGAGTCTAAAAAAAAGTAATTACAAGGTTTGAAGTTTATGGATTAAGCATTTAAAATATTATACCAACTATACCAAGAGGAAATTCAATCAATAGTTTTATATTTTATTATTATGAAAAATATACGTACCTCACGCAATTAAAAGAAAAGAAAAGTATTAAGAATCTAATTGTTTCGATATACTTTTCCCTCAAGCACTTTATAACATCTTTCAGCAAGTTTCAGTATTTGAAGAACCGAATGAGATTGCCAGAGAGTGAAAATGATTCGTTACGATTAAATTTTTCAGAAATTGAATTGCAAGCAAGAGCAGAGCGATGTTAAAAAGTTGATCCTACAAGGGTTAACTGCTGACGACAATCTCGCTTGAACATCATCTGCGTTAATAAACACCTTCGCTCGAATATCCTTCCGTCAATTATATAACGTTTATTCGTTAGCGCTATTCGCGTCATTCTCCTTAATATTTTCATCATGGCAGTTTAAGAGCTAGCTTCCAGTCCGCGGCTTTGCCGTCTGCGGACGCCTTACTTATTTACTTACAGTTTCCGTATCAACGACAATAAACCTTTTCCTAAGCACGCACTCAAAAAGCAACGCATTCTCTTACCTCTCTCTCTCTCTCTCTCTCTCTCTCATGTTCTCTCGTACACTCTATAGACAAATTTCTTCTACGTATTTGATAGATTAACGTTCTCCAATTGGTGAAGTTTTTTTTTCTACAGCTGTCAAAGAGAATTGTTTGTTTTTTCAAAAGCCAGCGAGACCAATCATTTGTAGAGTACGATGTCTGCTGCGGAAAAAAATTGACGCAAAGAAGGCTTTCGCCAAGAAAAGTGTGGTTCTACGCGGAAGGAGATTAGTTTTGTAAGTTGATGGTTAATTTTCTCATTTAGTGACGATGAATGAGCCAGTGTAAAAAATTCTAAAACGCTAGTTGATGAATCGAGAATAAAATTAGTTTCAGAAGTAAGTGGTGAGTAGTTGGATTTTTTCAGGCTGGCAGATTTTAGCTTCTTGAAGTTACTGTTAGGTGTTTATTTTTTTCTTTTTTCTCAATGCTTCGTTTTAAATTCTATTAATTCATTATATATTATATAGATTTCTTTATTTATATTTATTTATATATTCATTCATTTATTTATACGCATGTTATCTCTTAATCGCTTTCATAATTTTCTATAAGACGGCACAAAGCTGAACGGCTAGTGGTAAATACAAGTATTTTACAAGTGTATTTTGCGTTTCAGAGAGTTCGTCGTGATTTCTGCGGAAACATCGTTCTTACTTTTTTCGTATTACTCTAAGCGTATAGCCTCGGTTTTATGCGTTCCTTGAGACACGTGATAAATTAGCAATGATATGCATCGTCGAATGAGCGAGTGATGAGATGTGAATTCTCTACCATTACCTCTTACATGTATTTCAAGTATTGTCAAGTTCGATTCTAGTTTCCCTGGTGAAATTAGACTTTTCTACAGTGATAAACGTTCACCACTTGTACTAAAACGTCGTTGAAATCGAAATTTCGGATCGGAGAGCTTAAATCAAACAATTTATAGTGTAAATATTAATACAATCATACAATACAGTATTTTGAGACATGGTAATGAGTTTTCTTGTCGTACATTGCATTATTATTTATACTAAAACATCGTAATTGTGCGAAATCAGTTGCAAAGTGGACAATCAGACAGATTCACCAAGTTTGAAGTAGTGCGAGTCAAGAATCAAGAAGACGGTGAAGATGCGACCGCGTTGTACACACATTTATCTACTTATTCGTATATATTGTTTTCTTATTACGTGGATAGAAAGTCAGTCTAAAGCAACGCATTCTCTGAAACGATTCATGTGCTCGGTTTAGATCAACGCTAATTTTAAAATCCTGCAACCGAGTTTCCTGCTTGCACAGATGGCGGGCAAAAGTCGCTCGTTTATGCATACTTTAAAAAGTAAAGCCCCGGCGGTTCTCAACAGGGAGGAACCGAGTCTTCGAGAGAATTCGCTAAAGATAATTGTAATGTCAAAAACCGATGCAACGAGAATCTCGGGCAAGTACAACGACTCGCGACAACGCCATGTATTTCTCGTATAAAAAATGATTGACTTTGTGCTTTAGTTGTTTGTTGAATGTTTTTATTACTGAGAGTATTGAAAAATACAGATAGAAAAAAAAACAACAGTACAGATAAGAAACAGTGCGAAATTAAAAGTCGAATTCTTCATATAAATGCAACAATCGTAGGGTTTCGTTTCGACGACATTTAAAAATTGTACACACGTTTTTGTTTTCTTTTTTTTTTAAATCCACACCTATGAGACGTATGCGACTGTTGCGAATTGCTGCGACTTGCAAAGCTGTAAATCTACAACATAACTTTTTCATAAAATATTTCACAAAATGCACATTAAACATTTTTCATTCGTATTGTTATTATTATTATTATTTTTGTTCGTTCAAGTTACGTGTCTTTTTTTTCCTTAGTTTTCCCTTCGTATTATTTATCGATCTCGTCGACATGCACGCATTATAACTCTCATGCTCGTACATCTACTCTTTGGTTTATTTCTATAATCATCCAATCTCTCTAACGATTTACCGTCATCGCGTGGCTTTCGTCGTTTCGTAGCTTCCGCCTTAACTGCGCTCTTTTCATCTCCCCGATGCGTTCGATCTCCCACCCCCGTTCGACTACGCAGCAATAAAAGGCGTTTCGAAAAAATGTATAGAAGATTTGTATAAAGGTAAATATCGCAATTGTCGCCGATGCGCAACGATATGAAAAAACCGTTTGGAAGATATGTGAGCTCGTAAATCTAGATCCCCCGACTCCCTCTTTCTCGTTTAAAAGTTCGGTATACAAACGGAAAAAAATTGGTCGTTAAAAATTGTTTTGGTTCGCGTCCTATTCTTTTTTTTTTCCTCTCGGCGAAAACTGGGACGCTCGTTTCCTGAATTTTCCCCCCCGTCGAAGATACAGCGCTCGCCATCTGGTTGGAAAGTAGCCGGGCAAACAGGCACATGTGCAATATTGTGCGTGTTTTTCCGTGCGTTCTCTCTCTCTCTCTCTCTCTCTCTCTCTCTCTCTCTCGGTACGATGTCTTTTTTTATGGCTTTTTCTTTTTCTCCTCTTTTTTGGTTTTTGTTTCTGCAATGTTTCCTGGTTTCAGCGACGATTATGCTGTTCTTTGCGCTATTCTTCGCGCTATTGTTTCTGTGACGTAGCGACGATTCGAGGTCGCCCCCACGTTGACGAGAAACGGCGAGATTGGGAACGGTGAGGGCACCACCGCTCTTATTCACCCTGCGGACTTTGGTCCAGGCCTGCCTCTGGAAGAAGAGAAAAAAAAATACGTTAACATTGTTTCTTTCTGTTTGGGAATGAGAAGTGCTCGCTGATCTTGTGATTCTTAAATAAAGATATTAAAATTTGAGAAATTCAATGTTATAAACTTGAGCTTATTAACGCGGAGTTCCTATGGTAAGCCTTTCTAGGCAACATATTTTTACAGATAGCAAAAGCAGTTTTCTTTGGATTGTTGTAAAAAAATTCCTTTATGATTCTATGAAATATGTAGAATCCCTAGTACAAAGAACTTATAAAAACTTATAAAATGGAGTTATTCAGGGTGCAAATACACACATTAAAACCCTTTAAACGGACTCAATTTTATCGGTTTTTATAAGTCACTTTCAACAGGGATAATATTGTACCAATTTTATAGCAGCTTCCGATACTAATTTTGAAGATATAGCTGTTCGAAATATAACTCCTATGTTATTTGTATATCTATGTAGTTTTAGAGCGCGAGCACGTTTATTTCGAAATATTGTTTTAATACTTTTGTTTTTACAATAACATTTTTTAACTATTTGATTCATGTTACATACTAATTATAGAAGGCTATCATTATAAATTATCGTAATAAATTAGAATTTTCACAATTCCGATAGAGTTGACCACCGATGCTGCGCGTGAACGTGCTTAAGTGTCATTTTTAATAATTACATGCTAGAATCTCATTATTATTTTTCTTATCATCAAAATTAAAGAGACATTTTGTATTATAATAAATAAATAAATTCTGTATAAAACTTTTGAAAGCAGAAACGTACGATCTGTCAATCACATAATTGATCCATATATTCAATTTTTCTTCCATTTAATATTTAGTTGATTCTAATACATGAGGCAATAAGTAACTGCTTCTCATGTTAATTAACTTACCTACACGAACCACTCATCTTTCTGACTGGACGAAATGTCGCTAAAACAGAAATAAAGACAAATGTGAATAAGTGTTACGAAAACTGAGCTACGAAAATCTAACCGACATTATTTTTGCCATTACCGAACTGATTCTTGATGATTTGTCAATCCCTTCTTCTAATTTTGGATTATGTATTATTATCTTATAAGATTTTTTATAATAAGTCGTTCGAAAACCCTCGAAATCCCTCTCAATCTCACCCCGACGACTCGACGTTAACTCCCAAAAAAAAGAGACGAGAGGCTCACCTGTCAGAACCGTGGTTCCTCACTTTGCCTGGCAGTAGAGGCGGACCCGGACCGCGCTGTGCCCGTGCCTGAGGCCCGCAGGGTGCAGCCAGTTTCCCGGCCGGGGCAGAGTCGTGGCCCCCTGAATGCCACCCATCATCGGACCCATTTTCAGATTCGTCATGCCCAGGGGCATGCCCGCGGACGCGCCGTTCGATCCGTATTGTTGCACTGAAAAGTAGACGGTGATACTTTAGTCGACGGGCCTCTGTGAGGGGGGGGGGGATGTATACTGGGTAAGTGGGTCGGGACGGGCTGTTGAAAAAATTGATTGTTTGAAAAAAGAAGCTGCTTTTTTGGCGATTTTTCTCGGGCTCAATGTGGACCGTTAGATTTTCAGAGGTAACCTTCGATTTTTGTAGGGAATAAAATTTTAGTTTTTCTTCGGAAAAGTGACCTCGCCGCATTAAAGCTCCCGTTGAAAGCAGCTCGGAAAGCCACTTTTATCACACCGCAGCGCCCAGATTTATCGTCGATCCTCCCTCGAATAATTTTTAAAATTAAAAATAAATCCACGGCGACCAAAGCATACTCCCCGAAGCCCATCGATATCGGACAGGCCGTAAAGAGAAAAAGCGCGCGGAAAAGAGTAAACGAAGCGGCCGCGAGAAAAAGCATAAAGTCTTCCTTGCGCCGCTCGCCGTATACGTGTCAAATAGATTTATGGCATATACCGGCTTTACGGCGCCGGTAGAATACGCTTAACATACAGCGGCGGCAATTTCATCGGGGGGGCAAATCCCCGGGCGTTAAAGCGCGCGCGAGAGCGCCGAGATTCTCTCGGCGCGACTGATTCGAGCGCCGCTCTCCCTCTCGATCTCTCTCTCTCTCTCTCTCTCTCTCGCGAGTCTGTTATTGAAAGTACTCTCCGAAAAGTTTATACGTCGTTACGCGAAGGGGGTTGTATTACGGCGGGGGAAACGAGAGATCGATCGGGAGTCGAGTGCACGCGGCAGGAATTTCGGCTTTGGATTATTTTTAAAGCCCCCTCCCCCCCCCCTTTTCGCAGACGGCGGCTTCGCGAGTCTATTTTCGATGGAAAAAGGCTCAAGTGCGCACGTGAAGCTCGAGAGTAGAGTGTCTGCTGATTTGAATAGGTCGTTCTTATCTATTTACGGGTACAAGATGCATTTGGGTCTTTAAACGTGAATTTGAAGTTCGGATTTTTGTGAAATTTTCGGCGAAAGGATTAAATTGCTCTTTTTTACGTTGAAAGACAACGTATTTGAGATTCTTCTCTTATTTCCTAACTATTCAGTTACTTCAGTAACAACAGTTCGGCCCGGTAACTCGCGCAGTAAGCTGCGATGAAAAATTGCCTCCATCAATCCCCCGATATAAAAATGTAAAAATTCAAACCCCCATAAATCAAATTAGCAATGGAGCAACTTCCTAAAAAAAAAAGGAGGGAGAAAAAGCTAGAACGGCGAAAAGACAAACGGCGCCCAGGAATCTCGTAATTTTCCTAAGCTCGGCTCGGATTTTCAATCTTCAGCTCCGAACGAGAGTATTTCAACGGGCCGCGCTGCAAAAGTAATATCGAATCGCGACCTGTCGCCGCTGCCGCCGGGCACACCGCATTCGAATTGTATATATCAACGACTTTCCAATATCTTGGCGAGTTTTTACCCGCTGCGTCGCGCCCCGCCGAGGGCGGCTCCTCTGACCGCCTGCAGATTTTATATTCTTTCGGGTTTTGCTTTGATTTCGATGTGTATTAAAAGTCGATTCGCCTTTTGCTTCGAGATTCGAGCGTCGAGCTTGTGATGCGGTTTACTTTTATGAAGAGACCGCGAGGGGCGGCTGCTACGAGGGATTTAATTTGATTTTTAAAAAGGCGGATTTTATATAGGCATTTGATGCACTTTGCGCGGTGCTGTTTTGAAATGAAAATGTTGGGAAAAGCAGATTCAAAAAGTTTAGAATCAATATGGGAGACTCTTATGTTTTTTTGTACACTTTTTTTCCGTAATCATATTCAGTTCAAGTCAAAGTAAATCGTTCGGAAGAATTGAATCGCTATCGAAATTTTTACCGTCTAAACGCTATCGCTTACGTACATTACACCGAATTCAATTTTTTATCACATTTGCACGATAAATAATCTGTAAAAAGCTGACTTATTTGAAAGTCTAACAGCTCCACTTCGGACCGACCTCCTTATCAAATTAAAGCTAATCCGGCACCGATAAGATAATAACGCGCACCTCAATCGAGTCCATCATCGAAACGAAAAAACAAGGTTTTCAACCGCGGCTGGGCGTTCCCCTCCTCTCTAAAAATGAATACGTGAAATTAGTCCATATACACTTATTCTACGTTATAAGTCTTTCGGCAGCCAACGAGAACTTAAGGTGGGTTCGTGGCGCTAATAAGGAGTGCGGATAAAAGAAAAATATTGTTTTATTAGACACCCATAATACTTGTACCATAAAGAGGACAAGGGCTACCAATTTAACTTATTTGAAAACCAGATTTCTAATGCGCCATTACAAATAAAACGGCAAGGCAGTAATAAATTTAATTTTACTTTAAATGACGTAGAAAATGTTTAATATTATTTACATTATAAATAACGCATTCAAAACATTATATTTAAGAGTAACAATTATGCGATTAAACGTGGCAACGTTGTGCCCTGGTGAGTAAAGTTTGTCGTGTTGTAAGCCTGCGCTTATTGCGAGGAGCAATCGGTGCTCGCTGGAATCAAAACAAACCGAATAGGTTATGTAACCAATCGGTGTGCAAAAAAAGATTTCAGAGGATGAAGTGACGATGGCGTGGCCGGTTTATTAGTGACAAACATCACAAAAACTCAGCCAGATAGGTGTTGGAAATAATAAATAAGAATCATAGATATTAAAGTACTTGTAAGCAATATGTGGTGCAATTTTTGTAAACAAGTTCTTACACTGAACAATGTTGAACAAGAATTAAGGAGAGGTTTAGGTTCAATATTTAAGGGAATGTCGGAGTAAAAATTGACGGTCACAGTACAGTCCCAGACAGCACGAAATATTGCTGCAAGGTTTCATAAGGTTTTAGTAAACGTTTGAAACCTTGCAGCAATATTTCCTGCTGTGTGGGATGTGTGTTTTTCGTGATTACAACAATTTGAAATTGGTTTTTGGGCTCTCATCGTGTGAGAGATAAGTTTGTAAGTGGTGCTGCGAGAGACGCAGATTTCATTTACTACTGGGTTCTTGGGCTCGGGAAATCTGAGACTTTCGGTTATCGTTCGCGACTCGGTTTTGGGTGCCGCGGTTTTCGTCGCGGCTGGCGCCCATAAAAAAGACAACGTACAGCAGAAGTGTTTTAATAAAAAGTCTTTAGTTAATTCAGTGTTAATAAATTCAGTTTGGTTTATTGCCTTCCTGGGCGGCTTCGGCTCGCCCGTAAACACGCGCTCTTCACTGAGCTACCCCTTTTCCCCCTTTCTCTTCTCCTCCTACAGCTTCCCCTCCTACAGTCTTTTCCCATTCCCAATCCCTTGTGAGCAATTTTCTAAATCCCGAAGAATTGTCACAACACATATACCTCTTTATTTTAGTTGTAATAAACATTTTGTTTAACTGATTGTATAGAATAGATGAAAAAAAAACACGCAATTTATTTTAATAGGTACGCTTCATACTGTAGGAGGTCATGCTACTATGAGCAAGTATTTGTTGTCAATGGATGTACCTAGTATGACTGACAAAACATTCAAGTATTATGAAAGAGAAATTGGACCGGTAGTTGAAATGGTTGCTAAAGAAAGCTGTAAGAAAGTTGCTGAGATGGAGCGAACTATGGTTATAGAAAACGAAGAAACTCGAAAACCATTATTGTAAGTCTTTATAACAATAATTATATACTTAAAGCTAACTTATACAATATTTAAAAATTGAAACTTTTGTATGATAGTTTAAATGGGTATTCAGGAATTATTGGACCATTAACTGGAGGTGTGCTTGATTATACCACAAGGAATAGAAAAGAAAAAACTAAAGGAGTTCAGTATGAAAGCGACGTGGGTTTAGTTAATATACCAGCTGCTGAAAATATCAGTGCTTTGCATAATGCAAATGATAAATAAGCCAGAACAGTGCATAATTTTGAAGATTCATACGAAAATAAAGATGCAGCTATCGTTTTCTTTGATTTGGAGACTTCTGGTTTCAATATGGACTGTGATATTTTACAAATTGCCATGAAGTGTAATAACATCTCACTGAACGAATACATTCATCCAAGTCAGCCAATACCACCTAAAGTAAGCGATGTGAATGGTTTGTCTAGCATTAATGGACAACTATTTTTACATGGAAAAACTGTACCATCATCACCGTTGATATTAGTACTTTTACGTACACTGGAATTTTTAAGTCAATTTAAAAAACCGTGTATATTGGTTGCTCATAATTGTGCTTTTG
>JAWWEM010000010.1:27318475-27339992 GCA_035582935.1 Ormyrus thymus
TTTTTCTGTTGGAACGAGTTACGTATCAGAATTTCACTTATGAAAATCTTATTGAAAGCAAAAAAAGTTTTATATACGTTTTAGAAGTACAGCAATGTTATCATAGTTTGCAGCCTTTGCAAAATGTTCTTTCAACAAATATGATAAAAAGAATATCCAAATCCAGAATAAGTTTTGCAAACCTAATTGATCTGTATATGAAAGGAAAAGAAGAACTAATTTCTTATCTGAAACAGAAACACGTTAATAATGAAAATAAACCTTTAATACGTCAAAAGAAAATTCTAATATGTATGTATTATTATTAAAGTTTAATCAAAAAATATATTCAATATTGTTTTTTATTTATTTGTTATAACATTCCTAAAATATTCCATAATAATGAAGCAACATTTTTATCTTGTATATAACATATATAAGCAATAATATTATTATTAATAATATATTGTAACGGACGGTTTCAATTTGAATTTTCGCGCCGTATGTTGTCGGGACTTCGGGAGAATGTAACCCTCCCCCGTCTATTCGAAAGCGCTAACGGCGCTACCCGGCGGAATCCAAAATTTGCCTCCCCCCTTTTGACGCCGAGCCGTCGCGAGAGACGGACGTAAATCGGTAGAGAATTTGACGAAACCGACTCATCGAAACGGGGTAAGTAGAAATTTGGGATTCGCGAGGCGCGCCATTAAAGTCGTATTGAATAGCATAAATTAATCGAAACGATTTCGCGGGTAGTATCGGTGAGCGGACGGAAATCGACCTTGGGAAAGGACGCTGACTCATCGAAGCGGGTCCAGCGGCTTCAAGCAGTGACGACGAAACAGGGCGGAAAACACTTGCTGCGCCGATACCACTAGGCGTCAACTCTCGTCGAACGGCGAAGAATCACACGCGACGTCTCACACGAGCGAGTTATACATATGATTTAAGAACGCGTTAAATTTCATTGAAGCGGTCGATAAAGAAAATAAAAAATCTAGTGTTTTCATATATTGTAAAATTATCCATGGCATTGCGTCTAGTTGGAGAACGCGACTAAACAGTGCGAGATACTATAAATATTTCAAATAAATTGTGAAATACGCACTCATTACGATAAAAATTATTTTGAAAAATGTAAATCTATGATAATATTCATTATGAATAGAATTTACTAGCGTTCTTGTGCAGACATGACTTTACTATGCTTATATATCTATAGTTCTAAATGCGGTGTTGCCAAATGTTCAATGAAATATTTAATCTTATTATATTTTTTATCTTTTGTTGCCGAAAAACGAATACTAATAAATGGTTGCATACAATTTTTAAAAACGTATAATAAAGAGGAATAGTTTTACTTTCGAGTGGTATATTTTTTATCAAGATGACATTTTTCTAAGTATATTAAAATTCAATGTAAATAGGTAATATGAACGAGCGCTCCATTGTACTCCTTGTTAAAATCACCAACTTTGACGATCGATTTCTCCACAACGAAGTGGTAAAATAAGTTCAAAATTTGAAGATATTTGTGTAATCGTTAAATAAGTTAAAAATTTGAAGATGTTTGTGTGGATCGTACAATGTTGTGTTTAAGTTCCATTAATTTTTCATTACTTTGCTATCACTACGGACCCACCTTAAACGCCGAGCCTCGACTCGGAGAGAACTCGGCGGTGGATCGCCGGGGCATAAAATCTGCTACTATCGACAGCGTCGTCGCCGTCGGCTGTCAGGGCGCTTCGGCAGGAGTTAACGGTCCGGGCATCGCGAGATTGGCATTCTTGTTCTCGCTGCTGCTGCGGTATAGGCTTTCGGCCAGCGGCGCGGCCCAAGTAACTTTAAATTGCGCCCTGCTCTCGAGCTTTAAACAATCCCTTCAACTTTTAATGCAAGCTTCGGGGGCCCCCTATTACCTGTTTGCGGCGGGTGTGCGGGTGCGCGCGACGAGCTGCCCTCGGGGAACGCATTAGAATTTTCCGCATCCGAGCGTCGACTCATCTCTCTTTTTGAGAGGGAAAGGTTATCGGGCCGCGGAGGAAGTTCGAAGAGCGAGCGCGCGCTCTCTCCTTTTCTTTCCTCGATGGGGCGAGCTTTTTTTCCTCTCTCCTCGAGGCTGCCGGGGAGAGCTTAATCTGGCTTTTCTTGCTCGCTCAATTATGGGAGGATGTGAGGGAAGAGATTTTTATGGAATTATTGGCTCTTCTTCTTTGTTTTATTTTGATGCTTGATTGCTGTTTGCTTCGTTTGGGAGGAAAGAAATGTTTTATGGATTGGGGTGTGATGATTGGATTTTTAGGGAGACGCTTTAAGTCTGTTAAAAAGTAACATTAAATAAGATTAACTAATCACGTATCAATGGATAAATTTAAAACAACTGTAATATTAACTGTGCAAGCTATTTTAAAAGTTGATTTCAGTAGTAAAAAGGTACATCAGAAATGGAAATAAAGAACGAGTAAGATTTTAGGTGAATTATGTACCTTTGCGGTATAATTTATAAGGAAATCAAGTGTAGGAAAGTAAATTTCAAACAGGACTTGTACGAAAATTTGTAATATATTTTATGTACATTGCCAGTACGTCTTACATACATTCAATATGTACAGAAAGCTTAAAATTAAACGGATGCCTTCCAACTTGAGAGCAAATTAGAAGCAACCTGTTGCTAAGAGTTCATGAGTTGAAATTGCATAATATTTGAGCAAATTTTGCATACTTTTAAAGTCCATAAAATGTTCTAACTTGTACTCTCGTGTTATTGACGTATCAAATTTCGCTAATATTATATAAAAAGATCATAATTTACAAATTATCGATAACTGCTTTATTAATATTAATACAGTTAGAAAATACTATCATATCGGCAATAGCGCTTAAACTGAGTTTAAAGGATTTCACGTTGGGCAATTTCGTAATATATCGAAACCTTTGGCTTTGGATTAGTTTACATTGTTCAATATTGATACTCTCCATCGTGCCATTGACTTTTGCATGAAGCAATACTGCGAAACGTTATCAGCGTATCAAAGATATGATTTTTTAATCTATATAATGTTGCAGAATTTATTTAACGATTTTTTCGAATATGAGTGCCTTATTGTTTCTAATTGTAAACTGTGCAATTCGAACTAATTAAATGTTTGAAATTCGTAATTTTTCGAGATTGTAAATTCTTTTATATTTTGAAAGCTGATATTTTTGGATAGTTTTAAGTTAAAAGATTGTAAATAAACAAATTAAACAAATTCGAATATTTTACATTATTATTTTGACAACTTTATACATCATGTAAAATTATGACACTAAATTATTTAAAATATTTTTGTTTCGCATATTACTTTAGTACATTTTTGAGCTTAAGCTTTTTAACTCCTTTTAATAAAAATTTTTCTGTACGAAATAATTTTATAATACTCAAAATAATAAGTAGATAAAGATAATAAGTAAATAAAGATACATAAAATTTAACGTATCACTCACTTCATAAATAAACCTTATATTTGCAGAAGTGCTGTTTAATAAAATTAATTTTAAACAACTCCGGTGATCGCATTATTTTTTTTCTAATACTCTAATATATTTTTTTCTCAACCCAGTCATGTCGTAAAAAATTTCCAAAACACTCTAGCCTAAAGCTCCCTAGAAAAATACAAACGCTCATCGTCGCTGCACAAAAGCGTCCATCAAGTATCACAAAACTTCACTTTCACTCGAAATCACAAGTTCTCAAAGCTTGTACGAAGGCTCGACCGTGAAGATCCCTTCGGCAAAGGGGCTCTTATCCTTCGTCCTCACCAGAAAGAATCCCTTATAATTCGTATCAACGGGATCCCCGGCGAGGATCGCCGGAAATCTCGGCGAGCACAGTCCCAGCAGGTACGCAAGAAATCCGGGACACGGCCATCCCCAGAATCCCACCTTGCTGTTGATGGACTCGGCGAAGTACATCGCCGCCCGATGATGATTGCAGCCGAAGGGATTCCTCTTCTCCCAGCAGCCGGGCTGGTTGATACCGCCGTTCATGTAAAAGTCCGCGTGCCCGCTCGGCTCCACCTTCCCCTGGACGAAGGCGTTCGTGTGGAAGACGTCGACGAAGTGCGCGTCGCTGGCGTCCAGTTTCTCGTCCTTGCTGACGGTGATGAACAGAGGCATGGCCGGGTCCAGACCGGTGATCCGCGGGACCTTGTAGGGCTTGAGGTTGTTGGCCGCGTAGGCTGGCACGTGGGCTCCCAAGGAGAAGCCGATCACGTGGATGTCCACCGCTCCGTAGTCCTTCAGTCGATCGATCAGCTGAGCGAGGCACTCGCCCACGTGGGGCACGTTGTGGACGGCTATCGGGTAGCATGGACCAGATGCCAATCTGTGCCAATCCAGGGCGATCAGGTTATACCTAGACTTCTTCAGGTATTCGTTGCGGATGTCCACTAAAGAATCCAGGTACATGTCGGAATTGTAGCCGTGAACGATGATCTTCGTCGGATGCTTGGGCTTAAAGAACGTCTCCGCCAAGTTGGAGCCGGTCTCGTTAACGAAAACCCTCTGTCCGGTCATCACGTTCCTTCTAGTATAGAGAAAGAAGGAGACCTCCGGGTCGGGGCAGGTTTGGTTGGTGTTCACCAAGCAGGGCCCGATAAAGAAGTCCTTACTGGCCAGGACGTACTGATTCTCCTCGATCCTGGCCTCGAAGGTCAGGTTCTGGGTGAGCACCTGGTGCAGCAAGGTCGTGGACAGGAGGAAGAATCCCAGGGACAGGGCGAACAGCCTCCGGGCGCTCGGCCCGTAACGCCAATCCATGGCTTCGGTCGCGTCGTCTGCTTTCTCCCGGCGTCCGACGGCGAGCTCACCTACCGAAGTCGAACGACTGTCTCTCGCAACGACTCGCCTCGGCCGCGTGCCCCTCGACAATGACGAGGTCATATCTCGGGACGACGACGACGCCGCCACCGGCGCTGAGCTACATGATTGTTATGCGGGCCGTCGAGGCTGATCGAATTTCATGCGTTACGAGCGTACGGGGGACCTCGCGAGGTGGGTGCGATGCTCGAGAGGCATGCCGGTTAAAGCGATCGCTTGCACCGAGCGGTGTCGGATTACTACTGAGCGCGCGATAAGCGACGGAAGAGGTTAGAAATCGATTGGGTATTGTGCAGCTTGATGAGGGCGGAGATAACGTGCGCCGCGTGCACTATAGGATTTTTTTTTTTAAAAGCTTCACAGAATTGAGGTGGAGTTTTAGCCGTTTCGCTGCTTGGCGACGAGGCTTTCGCCGTTCGCGACGGCTTTTATTTTGATATTATATAGAAGATAAGAGATAATTTAAGCAAAAGTATTGGTAGTTTGGTATTTAAGATAACATTTTTTTTATAAATAACACAATCGACACACTAAGTAATAATTAAGATTTAAAAAGGGACGCACTGAATTTCTGTTAAACTTTTACTGCTCAAAGCACAATGTTCAAAAAAAAACAAATTGAAAACCTCTAATGTGTAATCGCAATCCTCTACGCAAACATGAATGAGAAACTTTAAAGAGAAACAAGCTAAATCGTAAAATTCAAACAAAATAGCCACTACAAATGTAGATGTCACGCGCTAATGAACGACATACACGTATTTGCGTGATAAGGAAGAGAAGAAGGGAAAATTCGACGGGCAATCGAATTTCAGCGCGGAGATAAGCCCTAATAGAAATTTCCCGATCGCGATTACGGACTCGCGTGACCCGCGGCAATCGCCGAGCCCCCGGCGGAGAATATGACGGCGGCGGCGCGCGGCGACACGTTCGAAAAAGGGCCGCCTTAATTATTTACTTTCATTTACGATCCCCGGACGGCATTGACGAGCGCTCGGAGACGTCTCACTTTCCGCTTTCCCGGGGAGATAAGTTTTTATCGATCCCCTCCCCTCCCGCCCCCGTGTCATTAGCCCTTCGCTTTTGCTGGAAAGCGCGGCAGGACTGCTGGAGGGACGGAAGCGGAATGCACCGACAGTTTATCGCCTGGAATTGCGGGGAAAGAGTTCGATCGATAATGAGCGTTCGGGCGCGCGTTATCGATCGTTTTTGCCTGTTTTTTTTATCCGGGAGCCGAGAAATTAATAAATGATTTTTAAATGCACCGGCTTTTTTAAGTAAATCGAATAGTTTCTGAGTATGCCGTGTTTGTGCCTCTGGTTAGAGTGTGTTATCAGTTTTTAAATCATTTTGTCTATAACATTAATCTATCTGTGCTATATAATTACTTTTGTTTTGTAGATTTCTATCATTGATATTAGGATTATTATTATTATTATTATTATTGTCATCGGTAACTCTGAAACTTAACAATATTTATATAATAGATATTTTTGTATAAATGTTATCAAATAAAACTTTCGTTTTTCTTGATTTTATTTTTAATTTAATTGTTTTTATGATTAAAAGTAGAATTGCATACTTTCCTGCAATAAATAATTTGTAACTTTAAGAAAACTTTCAAATCGCCCTAAAAAAAGTTCAACAAAGTCTGCACGTTTCCCGGAAACGAAAATCTCTTCGTACTCACGTCACTTGCACGCATTGATTCCTACCACCGATGAGTAAGCGAACAGAAGCACGACAAAAGTTCGCCGACATCGAACATTTACCTATAAGCAGTCCCGGAATGGGAAAAAGAATTGCGCAACAAACGCCATATAATCCGCGAGGTCGACCAGACAAGCGATTCCGGAAAAGCAATTACTCCGAGAGAGAGAGAGAGAGCGATTCATTAAACCGTAGAGGCTCGCATTCAGATTCGAGAATGAAATAAAGCGGAACTGCCGCTCTCGGCACTTCCGCCGATCGACGGGCGGAGATACGCGCGCAACGCAAGTGAAACGTCCGGTCTCGGTTTTCGATTTTACGCGCGTAGGCGACTTTCTCGGGCGGCGAAACTTTCGAAAACAGCGGCTCGCCGCGAATTACTCTTACTCTCGGAGAGCTGCCGAATAAAGTCCATTGTACACATTTAAATGTGTATCAACGCCGCGGCTAAATAGCTGACCCAGTTCCGCGGGCTCGAGAGAGAGAGAGAGAGAGATATTGGCCCCGCACGAGACTGGAAATCTTAATTAATTGAGCTCGATTGCGCGTTGTCGGATTCGCCGCTCGTTAAATATGCCACTGGGTCGATTTCCGAGAGATTCCTTCCTCTCTTCTCTTTCTTTTTTTTTTCTTGCTCCGTGCCTCGAACGCCAGCAGTGTCGCTCGAATCGCTTCTCGGGTAATTCGAGGGATTTCGAGAATGACGGAACGCCCGGAATGCTATCGTCCGTTTTTACGCTTATTCGGCAAGTTTTTGAAGAGTGAAACTTGGAGGTTGCGGAGGCAGCGGAGCGCGAGGCAGCTCTTTCAATGGGACGCGCGTTTACTTTCTAAATACGTTTTTGCGGTGAAAAATTTTTGGGTCGAGTAAATAGGAGTGTATTGAAAAGGTGTTTGAAATGGATGTGAAAAAATTTGTTGGTTGAAGGTGCCACAGTTAAAAATCGAAAGTGTTTATTGCTTTTATGAATTTTTAATCATTTTTTGGTGCTTAAACCGTTTATTAAATTATATTATTCATGATAAATGAATCTTTACAGATTTTTTTTAAAAAGTCATGGCAGCAGTCCAGCTCAGACGTGAAATTGCATTTAATTCTGACCATCATATATTTTTCTCGGTATTTACGTAAATAATATAGCGCGTAAAACTTAAATTTTGTATATTTAAAAGTACTGCATTTAAAAACACATCAAAAGAGCTGAAATTTTCAAATGCTTAACATAATTTATTTGCGCATTTGGCAAATACCAAAATTTAAAAATTTAATCTTTTTAGGTAAACATTCCTTTACGTAAAAAAAATTATTTACCCAAATTCGCAAACATTGCCATTTGCTTAAACGAATAAAAAAAAATATTAAAAACCCGCCGCCGAACGCGCGCCTCAAAATCTTAATACAATTTTTTAATCCATTTACATCCGTCGCAGAGCGAGCGGGAAAATAATTCATCTCCTTCATAAAATTGTCCCTGCGAGCAATCTCCCCCGCCCGACGGCCCCCGCACGTAGGAGCCATTTGTATTAGCAATCCGAAAACAGCGTCTACATTTCCCAATGCATAAGCAATTTTTACGGCGTGTCCTAAAGCGCGACGGGGGAAGAGAGAGAGAGAGAGAGAGAGCGAGGGAAAGAAAAATGAAAAAGGCCGCAAGCAGCAGCAGCGGCAGCGGCAGCAGGGCGCAGGCAAATGCACGCGAAAGAAATAAATTCCGGGCCGAGGCCATTTCCATTTTCAACGCGGCGACAAAACACCGGCAGCGGCGGCAGAGGCAGCGGCAGCAGCAGCGCGCGAGCAATGTGTCCTTTTGGAACTGGGCCAGAGAGCGCCGCTTACGCGGAGAGCTACGAAGCGCCCCGTTTGCTAAACATTTCGCCTTAACCAGCGGGCGTTTGGACCCTCCGGCTTTTATCGCTTCGGGCTGCTCCGCCGCTTCTTCGCCGCGGAGTTTTGCGCACCCCCCCCCGACTGACCCCCTGATGAACGAGCTTCGAGGCGGGAGGAATAATGCCGAGGGCTGGGAGGAGCGGCGAACAGTGTTTTTTTTTCGCGGAAGTTGAGAGATGGCTTGGCGAGGTTTTATTGTTTTAGAGGATGACGATGGTTCGTTTAAAAAATGTGAGGAGTTTGGTAACAATTTATGAATGATATCATGTTTACGAATGCAAGTCAGCTGTATCGCGATACTCTTGTTATGGAATGCAAGTAAGGTCTGAGTAATTATTTAGTATATTGGCGTTATTAATTATAAATATGATTTCGAGCATTTACCATCCGCTGCAGAGATGAAATTTTAATTCTGTAAATGGTTTACATTGATTTATTAATAATTTAATTTTCCAATATGGAGCTTAAATTCGAGATTCAATTCCGTTTGAAAATAATTGTTCAGTCATTCGCCACAAAGCGCAATCTCGATCAATACACTTTTCAACTGTTTTATTTATCAAATGCGTCAGTTAAATAAACACACGATTCGGCAATTAAAATCAAGACGAACGCGAGAGCTTCTTCTATTATATAAAGTACGACTGGAGGACGCATTAGCCAACTGAACTGAATAACGGTTCATAGGTGGGCTTAAATTGTTCATTGCTCAAGCGGACAAGTGCCCGACGTTTAGCTTTTGTTTTACACTTGTCGCTCGTTTAAATTACAAATCTGACCGGGCACAATTGACTTATTGTGTTAAAGGCTTTCGAGTCGGGACTTATTTAGTATTCTTACCGCACCGACGGCCTCGCAATTCCCCAATAAAGCAGTCGCCTCTTTAAAACTAAACGGCCAATTGGCCGTTTATTTAATTTTGAAACCCGATTGATTTTTCGCCGCTGCTCCTATTAGCAGCGCTAAATCGAGGAGCGCTTTTAAAGCAGCGCGAGAGCCAAAAAACAAAAAAAGAGAGAGTCAAGAATTAAGTTGAGAGGAAATTCGGGAGCAGCCCGAAAGTGGATGTTCGCCGTTTTCCCCGCGGGCCGACTGATTCGGCTGCGACACCGTTCGCAGCCCGGCGGAGGAATGCACTTCAGCAGGCTCGACCGCCAAAGTCCAATAAATTACGCGATACCCTGCCGTTATCCAGTTGACACGCTCCATTTAATCGAGACCGTGATCTGGCTAATGCGAGCCGCCTCGAACCCGCCGAGGAAACGCGCCGGCATGGAAAACGTTTCTCACTCGGCCGTTCGGTTGGAGTCGTTTTTCGAGGTTTTTTTTTTAAGGGGAAACGTGGGGGCGATGCGATTGCTTAATTGCTGGGAAAGGTTTTGGGACAGTTTTCTGGCTTTTTTTTTCTTAATATTTATGGCGTGAAGTGAAAAAAATTGTTATAAGTGTAGGAGAGACCCGGGCGGAACAGTCGTACTGGGCAAAACGGACACCCACTATTATTTCTGATATCGCTGTTACGAAAATTCTGAAATGAATCAAGTGTATTATATGTGTCATTAGCATGAAAATTTGATTACGTGCGCGCTGCTCGCGGCAATAACATCGCTCTAGAAATCAAAAAATTGATTTTAGTCTGTGAGCTTACGACGTTGTCAAGGTAAAAAAGTGAACTTATTTTTTACGCGGATGATCAAAGTAATTAAAAAATAGTATTGTATTTACAGATATTTTACCTTCTAGAATCAATATCAATTTTTTTTTTCACTAGTTTTATCAAAGTCAAGTCATTTTATCCATTCGGGGCAAAATGGTCACCCTGTCCTGTATATATAATATATAGAATATATGTATAGAATATATATATTATATATTATATATTGTATATAAATATATAATATTATATTATCATAAATAGGGGTGTATGACGACCGCGACAACGAGAGAAGATGCTTTCTCTATTAACAGAGAGAAAGAAACTTCGTTTATGTCTACCGTCGTAATTTTCCACTTGTGCGAACGAGATAGGCTTATGTAGAATAACCCGTCGGTTATAAACCTCTATAAACAAATGTGTATATAAATATGATCAAAGTTGATTAATTAATCAATTTTTATTGAATTTTTCTGAGGGTGTCCGTTTTGCCTGGCGATTTTAGAAGACCTCAAAATTTCTAAAATTTTCTCAACAATTCTTTATTGCATTATTTGGTTGTATGTACTTATTTATGTTGATATCTACTTTAGAAAAAAATTTGAATTGATTATATTTTTCGCTCTTGAATTCATTTTTTATTAGTTTTTCCTTAAGATGTCCGTTTTGCCCGGGTCTCACCTAATAAAACTTTAGTACTCCCTTTCAAAAGAGCCCTGACTCGCCTACATTTTAATACAGGTCAATTGTTAACGCGTAAAAAGTCAAAGTATTTTCATTCTATTTACGAAGCTTCATTCTATTTCAAAAGAGCCCTGACTCGCCTACATTTTAATACAGGTCAATTGTTAACGCGTAAAAAGTCAAAGTATTTTCATTCTATTTACGAAGCTAAATTACGTCCGCATTATTTTCAGAAAAGCAAACGCGGTCGTTTGTTGCCGGCAAAATTTACTTTAGCGCGGCGGTTATTAATCTCCCCAGTCATTAGCCCGCAATCGATCGTCGGCTCAGCGACGCGTTTTCGAAACAAAAGCTGACTTCGCGTCATTGTTACGGTGGCTCCGCGGAATCGCTAATTACGTCTGCTTTTCAGCATCTTTCGGGCGCGCAGCTCGCCCAATTACGAGTCTGACGGCAAGACTTGGCTGGCGCTAACTTTCGATATCGAGTTCGTTACACATTTGCGGGTGTACTTTTTCTCTTCTTTATGCGCAGCCTTGGTGGAAGCCGAGTTTGCTTGAACAGTTGTGAAATGCGCTTTTATTTCGATGGGATTTCGGTCGATTTTAGGAACCGACGTGTTACATATTTTGGGAACATTACCTGCAAACCGAAATTAGGATTCAGTATTGAAGAATGGAATAATTAGTTAATACCAAGACAGATTCGGTCACTGTATTTCAAGCACTTCCACCAAGGATGAAAAGTGCTCAATTAATGAAATGTATATATGCTTCGGATTTGGAATCGCATTGTATTATGAATAAAAACATAAAATCTAACTTGCAGCTTCTTTCTAATATCTATTTGCCAAAAGTTCGGCCTGCCTCTAAATTATACTTAATCCCGACGTGTGCTCGCTCGGCTTACAAACTAAAATCACTCTGTCGAAAAAGGCATGTGCAAACCCCAAAAAACAAGAGCGAACCAGGAGCACAGAACGAAATCCCCCGTGATCCCGGTGGGTGTCCGAGCGAGCACAAAGATACATAAATTCGTGGGCTACTCACGCGGATAGCTGACGGGCGGGTGTCTCTGGGCGTTGTGCGCGTTGTGCCGATGCCTCGGCGTTGTCACGCGCTGCCTGTAGAAGCAGAGGATCCCAGCTGTGACGAGGCCCGCCGCGGCCAAGAACATGCAGACCATCAGCACCGCGAACCAGGTGCTCTCAATCCCCAGGATCGTCGACGTCTTCATGTCTGAAATTTAACGGGGTTAGAGCCTTATCGGGATGGCGGTCGGCCGCAGAGAGAAGCGCGGAGAGATATGTCCGGGCCTTTTGGGGGGATCGCCGCGAGCGACGTTCATTTGTACAGCGAAGCTGGGTCGTCTCGTTTTCGGAAGGGAATTACTGTTTTAGTGCTGCGCTGTTTTTCTTGTTGAAGAAGCCAGGTTTTAGTTTGTTGAGCAATTTTTAAAACTGTTGAATTAGATAATGTAAGAAAGCTTTTGAAATTACAACAATAGTTTTTTATTTTTAAAAAAAAAGAACGTTCTTGACGAAAACAAATTAAGAACATTTAAAAAAAAAATCGAAACAAATTCAACGTGTGAAGCTCTTTCAACAGTCCTTTACATTGACGACGAACTTGAAGATAAACCGTCAATTGAAAACAAGAGAGCTTTAGAGAATAGTCCACTTCAGCAGGAGAGTTACAAAGGCATACTTTCCGTGTCAGCGGGAGCGACTCGGAAGGTCAGAGTGGAAATTTAATTAACCTCCCGAGGAAAAGCGCGCGAATGAACTGTCAATAAACAAGTCCGTACGAATTGACGCCTTGGACAGGTGTTAAATTCAAGAGCGGACGCTCTCCGGATGCTGCCGCGCCGTTTCCACCAGCAGTCGCATTCAGCGCGTGGCTTATACGAGCGAGGCTCTGCAGGCGGAGAGGTATTAAAATGTGCATATAGTTTTTAGCGTATAAAGCCGTGATTTAGTATTTCTTTCGGTTCGGTCAAACTGCCTCGAAGGCTCTCGATTGACGCACGTTTCTTTTGCAGGGCGAACGGTGCAATGAGGTCAGGCGAGCCGTTGGCGCGACGAGTTTTGTGAAGCTTCATCACTGGACCGGCGCACTGTATAGAAACGGTGTTTTCGACATGTGTCTCTTTATATTTGATTGCATAAGTGCCATTCTGACTGGGTTGGTAGACGCGGTTGCTTGGTTGTGCAGGAAAACGTGCTGCAAGTGCCCGGACGACTACGAGGGCTCGATCGTTTGATTTCGAAAGACGAGCGCATCATTAAATAAGCGTTTTCAGGCTCGATTCATACTTTTTAATTTACTTCCAGGCTGAAAAACGGAGCTTTTAAAAATCGTAATAAATCAGCGTTAGTATTAGTAAAAATGTAACAAATAAAGCTTATCTAACATCTTTTGAAAATACTTTCCTCTTTGTCAACTTTCACGTTATTTGCAACAACCTTTACATCTTATCGTCATTAAGTGAAATACGTCAAGTACAAACGGCACGTCTATATGAAACATTTCAAAGGCTTAAGAATCCAGCGCAGCTTTGTAAAACGTCGCATATAGACAAGCTATTCGATTCAAGCGCGCAATTAAACTGATCAAAGCTAAACGGCTCCATCCCCTTTAAAGCGGCCGCGAGCTAATTAATAATTTAAGAAAATAAAGTTCGATCGAACACTTTAAGTGGAAACGGTAGATTTAATTACGGCGCGGCGCAGTCAATAGCCGGAAAGGCAAGCGCAGCGATTACTTTCGACGTGAATCGCGGGAAAGGGGGGAACGGGGTGAGGGGGAGGTAAAAACGAGGCGGCAGAGTCGTGTAGAGGCTCGGGACTCGGAGGCGCGATACTCACTGCAGACGCTCGCCTCGTCGGATCCGTCCTCGCAGTGGCTGATGCCGTCGCAAACGAGGCCGTCGTCGATGCAGAATTCCTTCAGAGTGCAGCGGAAATCCTTGCAGACGTGCTCTGTAACAAATAGTAGGTTCGTAATCAGTTCGGGGAGCTCTGACGAGGGTTATGAAAGGATTATGAGCCGCGTTGAACGACGGGGGGATATTGCATTTTGCATTTGGGCGCTGACAAACACCTTTCTTTCTTTTTTTTTTTTTTTTAACGTAGATTGCTTATCGAGAAGCGGGAATAAGTCATGTGTTTGCATTGGAAGTAAGCATTGTGAAGTTATAAGGTGCAAGTTGGGGTTTTCTTGCTTTAGAAAAAAATAATTCCAAATTTCTTTGTTATTCTAAAGTATAAACTATTGTGGGAATAGAGTGTGCATGTATTTTTCAGAAGTCGCCAGTTCGAGAAAAAGTTTATTCGAAGGAATAATATAAAGTTTTACCTTGCAGATTTTATGATTCATTTATAAGATTAAATGGAACTATAAATAATAAATTAGGAAATTATTAAAAAAATTATGAAAAAAACTTTCAAGTTTTAACGTTGTAAAAGTATGAAATTCCATTAATTTATTTTACACTCATTACCATATATACGTGCAAATTATTATGATACTTTTTTTTAAGGCAAAGGTGCCTTTATAAACATGGAAAATGTCACAACAAATTTTTCTATCCTACTAGAAGAGAACGATAATTGGCGAGTCAAGCTTTCTATATTGGTTTCTTCGAAACCTCCAGGTTCGAAAGTAGATAATCAATACTTTTAGACTCCACGTCTCTGTGAATTGATCAAATGAAATTGAGTTAGCTCACGATGTCTCTGTAAGTAAAAGTAGCTGATGCTCCTCTATCTATTCCTATATACGATATATTTTATGACGTCATAATTTTCTATTTCTTTTTTAAATAAAAATATTTGTAGTTTTCTTATTCGAAAAGGTGAGTGCACAACTTCTACAAATTTACATGGCCGAAAGCTGGAAGTATCTTATAGTTCCTAATTTTTTTTAAAGCGATGCCTAACAATAAAGAACGATAAATTATTGTTTTTCCAAATTATTATCCGCCAACTCCCGCACTAAAAACAATGAATCCTCCCCCACTTTCAACAATCTGGTCCAAACAATCATAAAATCCATAAAATAATAACCTTCCGATCGATCAGCGCCCCCACTAAAATGACAATCGCAAAGATTAAACACCCGTCGAGAGTCGCATAATAAACCCCCATTGTTTAACCCTCCCGCGGCCGCCGGCCAATAATCGCCGGGTAAAAAGTCCGGCCTTTCATCCAATACACGTTTATTAAAAGCCCATTAAAAGCGCGGAGCGAATATTTAATACGGACCATCATTCCGAATCCCCCCCCGCGGGTAATTGCCTATACTAAGAGGCCTCGAGCTCGAGCACCCTTTCGCGCGCGCCGCGAATAGATGTATGCGCACATACGCCTGCGAATATAATTATTCCCCTCTCTCTCTCGAGCGCGCGCGCGACCGCGGATAATGCCGGAACTTCATTATTTGCGATTCGCTGACGCTTCGAAAGGCAAACTCGTCCCCCTCACCGCCCCCCGCCCCTTCCCCAGCTCGCCGCCTGGATAGCGCGACGATTTAACGGCTAGCCCGCCGTTGCCGAAATCGCGATATTTCTGTTTATTCGCTGGATTGACCGCTACTTCGAGGACTGCGGCGGCGATGAGGAGGCGAATGAGGGGCGGTGATGGATTGGAGGAGTAAGCGATGACTTGAACGTCGACGAATGGACTTTGAGGGATTTTTTAAAGTTTTCGAAGGTAGCTCATCGATTTATAGATTATTCAAAGCTCACTCGCGCATTGAACACTTGCAAGGACGCGTCAGGATTTTGATCGCCCAACCGAAAGTATTACAGGAGCGTTCACGCACCCAACAGCCATCCAACATTTCAGCTGCACATTAAGCCACCATTACCCAATCAACGTGCTGATTCGTTAGTAGAAAAATCAGCGAATCACCCATCCGTCCGCCAAGTGTCGGCAGTTAGCAAAGCAAAGCGCCCGTGACTCGCCGCAGCCGCCGCCGCCGCCGCCGCTCCGAAATCGAAAGACACGCACACGCGTCCGTCTTCGCGAATCGGGCACACGAGCGACGAAACCAGTCTCCTCCAGCTTCGCCGGGAGCCGCGTGCGTGCCGAGGCGCTCGCATGCCGGGCGCAAGACGGCCCGATTAGCGTAATGACGCCGATGACGAGGCTAACGATGTCAATGACGACAATTGCCCCCCCCCCCTCTTCGAGCGGCGGGGGGAGATTTCTGCGCGCGTCGCACGGCTCTCGCTCGTTTTATTGCCGCCGGTAAATTTCGGAGGGAGCCCCCCGCCCCCGGCCCCGCGTTTCATTGGAAGTGCGAGCGGCAGTTTTGCCTCGGTCGGACTGGCATCCTCCCGTTCCCCTCCTCGATTGTTCCTCCGCTGAAATATTTCGCAAAGTGCCGGCCGTGTAAATGAAACTTTGCCGCGTAAATTTCAGATCGGCCCGGGCGAGTTCGTTTTCATTGTCATTGCTCGCGCGCATCGACTCGGGGCTCTCTCTTTCTCTCTCTCTCTCTCGCGATGAGCTGAATAACCGAGAGTTTTAAGAGAGGGCTTGATGACGGTTTATTATGCAGCGGTACGGGCTTGCCTTTGCGCCGCCGGGGCTGCTTTAAGCTCTCTCTCTCTCTCTCTCTCGTGCTCGCGCGCGCGCGACTATGTATTCCAATTTAAAAGTTCCGCGCCGCCGCAAAAATGTATGGGGATAAGCAAAGTTCGCGAAAACGCTGCCGCTGCTGCTGCTGGCGAAGTGTAATCTGATTAGCGAGTTATAGGGATAATAAATGTTCGTGTTTCGGCTGGGAAGCGGCGCGAATTTACGATGGGATTTTGATTTCCAGCCTGACGGTTTGATGAATTTCTTTGAAACTATATCGACTCAGCGAATTAAGCTAAATGTGCTTGTTCGAGGAGAGCGATGTTTGCGCGAAAAAGTTTTACATTCGCATTTATTGCGCCTCAAATACGCTGAAGTAATATAGAAATGAAAATAAAGTTATTAAGATAGGAAGAAAACAGAATAAGCATATAGTTTGTAAGTGAATGAAGGTAAATTGAACTATTATTACTTGAAATAAGCAATTTCTTCTATAAAACGTGAGGGCAAGTTATTGCGACAATAACAAAATTGAAAACAATCAGCTTCTTAGAAATTGAAAGACATCTTAAATAACAATTTCGACAAACTCATAACCGGATTCGAATAATTTTCAGAAAGAATTTCCAACAAAAACCCCGCGAAATCTCATCGGAAGGAAGAAATAATACTCGTATGCCCAAACTTTTCTCGGAAAGCTATAATTCTCACCCATCAGCAAACAGCAGACTTCCGAAGAAAACCCCCCTCGATCACAGCATCCCACGCCATAATTAAGAGTAAATCGCTCAAGTCCTCCCCCTGAAATTCGGCCCCCAGCGAGCTCAGCCCGCAGCCATCAGCCGCAATTAGAACAAGACAGCGGAACCTCCGCGGCACTGTCCGCGTCCAAAGAGGACGAGAGCCCGGCTCGCATTTCCATATGGATGCCCGCGCGGTCGCTCGCCAGATAAATCACAATGCGGAAGGAGGGCCGCGCGCGAGCAAATAATGCGTTTGCGCATTTGCATGATGCTCCGCCGCCGGCAATGCGAGTCGGCTGCGCGAGGCGCGCGGAATCCTGCCGAGCATTCCGCGGGCTGATTCCGCCGGCGGGGGGATTATTTTGAGCAGACGGAACTTCGTCAACGGGGGAGCCTTAGCTTTGGATCGCCGACTGCGGGAGCTGGAGATTTTCGCGGTTTTTTATACTCGATCTCTCGTCGCGACGCGCTCTAGCTGGCCGAAAATTGTTGGGACGAGCGGCTAGACTGATTAATCTTACGGCGTTAAGACTGAATTGGCGAAAGATTTTTGCTGAATTTGGTTTGTGCGGTGTTGGTTCGAATTTTTTTTTTTTTTTTGATGTTTTTAGCTGTAAGATTTGGGGAATAAGAGGATTATTGAACTTCTAGTAAATTTTAGCGGAAAGTTTTTTGGTAAAGTGTTAATTACTACTGGTTGTATTAATTTTAACTGAATCTGATATTTAAATTGTAGAACAAATTTAAAACACACCTCGCATTAACGTTAACAAGTAACAGAAGAACAGCCTCCGTTAATAATTTCTCAGATCGCTCCATTACTAATAAACTCCCTCCAGGAAATTCTCCACCCCATTATCAACTTTTATTCATTAAACTCGCAAACTTCCCTCCCCCGCCCCTTATACATGCAACCCCCGGCAAAGCCCAGAATCTGCCCAAAAAAGGGCAAAACTTAGTAAAATGCAACCCCCCGACAAGGTAGCTTTCGCAGCGAGAGCGAGAGAGAGAGAGAGAGAGAGGGAGTAAAACCGAGCCGGATTCTCTTAACCCGAGCGTTCCGCGCAGCCGGCTGGCAAAGGTTAGCGAACGAAGCGCGCGGCCGTTATTACGCGGGGCTTTAGCTGCACGCGTTGCCTCTGCACGTACACGTTAACCTATCGGCGCGGGGCCGATCGATACGGCGAAAAATCGTAAAAGGACGCAGGGGGGGGGGGAATTGCATTCGCGGAAGAAGCTGACGAGAGCGGCCTGCTTTTCATTCGTGGCTCTGCGCGGCGCGCAGCCGCTGCGGCTTGCCGGTGCATTGTCGCCGGAGTGGATGTTTACCCCGGGTATTAGGCGGCTGCGGACCGGCTATTTTCCGCGCGGGAACTCCGGCGTTTCGCGCGCCACCACCGCGGAAAATGGCCCGAATCGTTAGACGGGGCGAAATTCGTTGCGCGTTCGATGATGGGCCGCTCTTTTGAAAATGGCTGCGAAAGGGCGAGCTTTTTCGGGCGAGACGGACGTTCTAAATATACTGAACCCAATGTGCAAAATTCAAAACTGATAAAGTTGGGGAGTGTAAAATAAACTGTTCCCGTATTTGTAATGATTAAGATAAAACACACTATATATGGAGCAATATGTTTTTCAGTCAGAGATTGAAATTCTCTCCTCAAAAAATCACTTACGAACATTTTAAAGCTCTAAAAGAACTTCCGCAAAAACGGAACTTTTTGAACAAGAGCGGCTTTAAAGTTAGAATATTTTCGCATGAATAAAGCTTTACGAAAATTTTTCCATGAAAATGGATCTTGCTAGTAAAAGGCTCGTAAAAAGGTAGATTTTCAAAAGACAAAGCGATCGTGGAGGTTGAAGCTCGCGGTATAAAAAAAAATCAGATTGCGAACGGCTTTTTTTGCAAATGAGGAAACCATTTTGAAAAACGTCAAACCCATAAATCTTTCGTAAAAGTGAACCTTTGGATTTGGATTAGCATTTGCATGAGTTAAAGTCTCGTAAAAATGAGTTTTACGAGGGCTGATTTTAAGGCGGCGTATAGTACAAATGTAAATGGAATTCTAAAAAGTACTATTTCAAATGAAAAGTCTTGTTCAAATGTTATTCATTACAGAATAAACTCGACAGACATTTAATCAAAACGAATATCCATCCAAATCATAGTATATTTTACACCTGCATTAGCAAAAAATGACCATTTAACCCAAAGACATACAGACTTTCTACATCCAATTGACACAGAATTTACTACGCCTTTTTTCCCCCTCTCAACTATAAATTCTCGACCAATCCACCTCGGCTCACAAACGAAATAAATCCCCCCCGCTTAAAAACTATTACCCGAGCAATCCCTCCGCGAACGCATCCTCGCCTCCTGGCCGAAATTCTTTATTCACCAGCAGTCCGGAACGTCTAGCCGCTCTCAACCCGGTGACGTGTGGAATTTGGCGCGCTCAGCCGCGCCGGCCTCGTATTAAACATTTCTGAGCTTCGTGCTCGGGCCTCCGTCCCGCGCGCGCGCACACACACGCACCAACGCCCACACACGGCTCTCGAGTCCTGAATCAGCGAGCGCCTATGGCGATCGAAACCACCGAGCGTTTCGGGGGCGAATGAAGAGCAGCCGGAGACGATGGAGAAAATTTGGCATTTTTATCGGGGGCCGATTGGACGAGTCCCGACAAATTGCAGCGGCCCGACCACAAAACCCAACGAGGTAATCCATTTGTTTGCCGTACGTCGCTGGACCGACCTCGTTATTTACGTTTCCGCGCTGGAATGCACGGCCCACGTCTCCCTCTCCCTCTCTGTGCGGTTATTACATTTCGTTACACGATGGGTTTAGGGCAGCCGAAGGCTAGGAATCAGAGTTTTGATTGCGCTTCAATAATTACCCGTGATAATTGGATGTGTGCTGGAAAAATTTGTCGAGTCGAGAGTGCACGTGCCGTTAAATTACGGATCAGTTTGAATTGAGCCGGGCTAAGTACTGTTTTGGATTACGCTCTGGGAACTGACGCTTTGGAAATAGACTTTTCAATTGGGAAATTGCTTGGAAGGGCTTCGAGGGATCCAAAGTGATAATTGAATAGTTTTCTTTGAAAAAAGTAGCTATGATTGACTTTAAGGTTTATAGAACAGGCAGTCGTCTATTACCTCTAATAAAGCGTTTAATCATGATATTAAGCAGCTTTGAAAAGTAAGAAATTATTGAATTTTAGCTCTTTTATTTCAATTTTAAAATTAAAAATTATATACAAATAGTGTACACAAAAACTCGAATAATTTGCATTTTGTACGATCTATAAATTTACTTCGTACGAACTAAAAAAAAATCGCAGCCAATTCATTGGCACTTAGCTTCTTCCTACCTAATTTATCGTTCCAATATTATCTCTGAGATTCATTAAAAACAATCGATTTCAACACCATAATTTCAAAGTATTCTATATTTAATTATTTATTTTTGTATTATTTATTTTTGTATTATATGTCCATGTTAGAATTTAATGAATAGCAAAATTTAAATCAAAACTTTGTTATCGGAATGTTTAAAGTCCTAAAAAACAAAATTTTTGAAACTCCATGCGAAAAGTTTGATTTCACGCAAGCTTGAATAAAAATGCATGCGCTAAATCAAGCTTTGTACAAGTCGTATTAAAAAATAATGTTCAATACAAGAGCAAAAAAAAAAAATGACTTTAACCTTTTACCTTTTTAAACTATCTTCGTTTTAAAGAAAATTAAATAAAAATTTCAAGTAAATTAAATTTTTACTAGTAATTATTAGCCAAAGAAAAGTAATTTTTTTTATTTGATTTGAACTATATTGTTGAAACTAATGTGAACAATCATAATAAAATAATGATTGTATTATGTCATATAAATAATCGCGATACCATATATAATTTAAAATCGTTATAAATATAATATAGAAATATTGATTTGAAAATATTTTTGCATTGCTGAATCATATTGTATTCAATCAACGAGTATACTCTCGTGAGAAAACTAGCGCAGCAAAAATATTGAAACGTAACTCGGAATTTGGGGAATTACCCACAAAAATGAACGATATAACCCTGGTAGAGATAAAAGTGGCCAGGGTATGTGTTTACGGTATTTAGACTGCGAGCGTGGAGGAGCAAAGAATTGCCGCCTAATTTATTCGCGCCAATATGCCGCGACCGTCGCGCCAATTTTGCCCCTCCACTGTACTTTTCGCGGGCACGAGGCCCGGCGCGCGCGACCGAGCTGTCACTTTTGACAGGCCATCCAGGCGAAAACCCGTTCGATCGCTCCTGGAAAATCAGTTAGTTGTTAGTTACCGCCGTATTATTGCGTTACTCTAAGTACTTTCCTCTTTTTTTACACTACGGGATTTGCGGATTGCGAGCGGAACTCGTCGG
>JAWWEM010000010.1:27347537-27361055 GCA_035582935.1 Ormyrus thymus
TCAGAACTATTATTTCCCAAAATTACAAAAAATTTGGCCGAAAGCCAGTTTCCATAAGGAAACTGCGGGGTTCTTTGAATTATTTTGAAAATTAAAATAAGGAATATCGAAAGCGTAACTAAGCTAACAAATCGTAAAGTAATAACTTAACGAAAGAGGAAGGAGAAATAGATCAAAGAAACTCGCGGAATAACAAGAAATAGGTATATCTTGATTTCATAATAAGGCACCATAAAAATACGCGTAGATTAATCAATACGAATCTAAAAACAATCGCATACACTGATAGAATTTTTCATTAAATTTTACGAAAAAACCCAGCACAAAAATTACGAGACAGATCGTAATCGTGATATTGTGTGGGAATTTGTTCATTAATACGACAGCACGCAGAAAATTTTACTGATTGACTCGTAAACATTACCGATCTCCTGAGCAGCCGTAAATAAGATATAACATGCACAAGTTTCAAAATAATATACTGCAGGTATTATATACCTTAAGTATATTAAGTTAAACATGTCATTAATAATAAAAATTAATAAATAATTAAAATACTTTACTTTAGTATTGACTTACGACAGACAATACGACCTAAACCTAAACTACCAATATCTACTGTCAGCTATCGTTCGGTAAAATTTACGTTCTATTGTGTAAAATTGTAATTCTTTCAGTAAAAAAAACTGATTGAAAAAATTACGAAACGTTCAGTAAAATTTACTTGAGCCTATAATAATTGTTTCGTGTCGTTCTGTACTAATTCATGGATGGCACGTGATTATTTTTCAAGAAAAGCGTAAATTCTTACACCCAAGTAAACCATCTCGCGTTTACGGGTGCCGTATTCGTAATTTTTATTGAAAAATTCCATCCGCGTTATTCACTAACGAAAAGGAGTGTCCGGTATTTCAAAAGCGGAAATTGTTTTTAACCTCGAGTCGGTATAGGTCGAATCCCTTAGCAGGAAACTAAAGACGCCCATAATACGGAGAATCCACCAAGATAATGCCGAACGGGGAATTGGACTCTTTCTCAAATTACCGGAATTAACGAGCAATTATCACGCTCCGTGACTCATTTCCCAACAGCTCGTCCTGGCCATTTCTCGCGCATGCGTGAATTTAAAGCCGCCGTTCGGCGAATGAAATCTGACTTTTTTCCCGCCGGCTCTTAATAATACGTCTTTTCATGAATTTCTAACGACCGCGAGGAAGTTTTGCGGTTAGCGCAAAATTATACATTTTAAGTCGAATGACGCGCGATGTTCGCTAACGGTTCGAGCGCTTTTAAGTTCGGAGTAGGCCTTATGTGTCTATTATTCAACGCAAAGTGTTTAATTTTTATACTTTTAAAAACTATTAATATGCTATTGTAAGACGGTTTTGAAACTTAAGTAAGATAATAAAACTGGATTTATTATTTTTTTTAAATCAGTTTCTTAGTAAGAAAGTTTATCTAAGAACAAACGTACACAGATAACAAAATCTCCTAAAAAAAAACATTTCTTTTATTCAAAGAACTACATTTAATAAATAAATATTTCTTTAAATTAATAAAACGGTCTTTGTAATTCGAAAAGTAGTTGACTCGTACATTTAGTGCTGCAATTAATTTGCAATGCGATCGAATGATTCTTTGGTAGAAATACTTTGGATGATGAATTTTTTTTAAATCAGCTTATTCGTTTTTCAAAACGAACAATGAAAATAATTACGTTATTTTGTAGATTGAAGTCGTTGTTTACAAAGCTCAAGAAGCCACTACTTCAATTACGCGAAGCAAGTAGTACAAACAATAATCATATTGTACTTAATGGAATGTTGTACAAGCAGAAACAACTCTAATTAAAATTGTAACAGCTTCTAAGTGAAACATGATAATTCCGGACTTCATCGCAATATAATCAACTGCGCTATCCAATTTACCTAACCACAAATTCAGATTGTTCGTAACTAACAAACTAAGCGCATCTCTCTAATTTGTTAATAATTCAATAATAATCACAATTCTGAACAGCAATACAGAATTCGAAATATTCAAAATTACTAATATTCAGACTTTACAAGGAAGAATGAATCCAATATTTGTGGATTTTATTGACATTTTAAAGATTCATAATTCTAAAATATATATTGTCATTTTCAATTGTTCTCCGTTAATTTTCTAGTTGTGCGTCTCAAATAAACAAAACGAATACACACGCCTGCCAGACTTTCGTATTAATTTCATCAGAAAAACACAAACAGCAAAGTTAATTCCGTCTCCACCCAACGATATTCAATTCGCGTGTCTCTGTCGTCCCGCAAATAGATCCCCACCCAGAGTGAAAACATAATTCAAAGCAGCGGATCCGACTAACCTGCAGCCGTCTATAAACGACGCGGCGCCTAGTCGAATGTGTCTGCGATCGACAATGGCTCGGCGCAGCCAATTAGCGGCAATTTCTCGCCGGAGAAGCCCATCAGCCTTGATTTCCTCCCCGTCCCGACGAAGCTCACCGCGTCGATCGATTCGAGAACGCGCTGAATTCGGAAGAGTTCGCGCAGCCCCGAAAAAATCTGCGGCATTCGTACACGCGATCTCATTAAAGCCGACGGACGGCATGCATAAACGCCCTGCCCCGGGAATTCCCGCGAAATTGCTTCGCTCGAATTCGCCCATAGTTCGGATTCTTTTCTTGTTGGGGCAGCGATACTCTCGGCAAGTTTGAGGAAGGTCGGACAGAATTTCGTCTGACTTACATTTGGGCGAACGTCGGCTGTTTTGATTTTGAGGGCGAAACGGCGAGTTGAAAGTAAACTGGAGTGTCGGCTTTGGACAGGGTGATGCTCATTTTTTCGTGGTACCGAGATTAATTAATTAGTAAAATTCATTAGAGTTGGTACGACAATTTTTTTACTTTTATTTTCTACTAAAAATTGAAGCAGCCTTTTGATAACATTTATTATGAGTTTCTTTTTGATAAAAGAGAAAGAAGGTCCTGGGCATTGAATGAATAATTAACATTTTAGTATTAATATTAAATATTTAATATTTAGTATTTTTAAATTTCAAAATTGTTCTAGTGAATAGCTTGGGCCGTAAATCACGTCAGAAACAAAGATTTTAAGGCATGTTTCATGCCACTCCATTGAATGATTCAACCTGGAGATGACGTAAAAGCAACAAATTTGAGATCACCTTTGGATCCATCGGGCCTACAGACTGTATCTTCTCATTTGATTAAAAATGAGCTATACACTGTTAAAAATATCATTTTGTAAATGAAAATGATTACATCTACAGAAATAGGAAAATTAATACACAAAATGTGAAAGTTTATGCGCAAATTTATAAAACATAATATTACTTAGAATGAAATTTCATGTTCGTGTATATGAGAACAAATTTCGTCACACACATTTTAATTTTAATACAGATTGTATGAAATTTTCAACATGGGTCATTTAATTGTAAGTAAAGATTTAAATTTTCCTCCGACTTTACTTTACTGTACATTTTTAAGTATAATTTGAAATAATTGCTCTATTCTTTCAATTTAATTACTTCAGAATATTATTTATAGTATTGTATTTCAGTATTTATAATACATTTATTAATAAACCATTAAATTACTGAATTTCCGCTTGAATCTTCATCACTCATTATAATTAATTCTGCGTGAAAAAAATTCATCGTTTAAATTGCACTTCAAATATATAGAAGAGACTTTATATTTTAAATATTCATATGCGTTTTCATACGTCTAAATTTCTATTAAATTTTAAAATTAAATCACATCTTACACTCAGTTTTTTAATTTTAAATAAATTGATTCACTGATAAAATATAATGGCAGATTTTTAATACAGTATATGAAACTTAAATAAGTAAATTTAAATAAAGTTTTCATTGTTAATTAAATTACTCTATAAATAAAAAAGTATTAGTTTCCCTGCGGTATCTTTAACGTAGTTTTCATCCAAGTACAAACTTCTTTGCTCCTTTTCGTCTGATTTTTTTACAGACGAATGAGGAAAACGTTGCAGCGAGATTTTTTCCAAAAAGCTGTATAGCATTAAAAGAATTTGAGGCAGAAGATAAGGACAGTTTCGCAAGATGGAAGTGGTTCCAAGGGAAATTTATTTTTCTTTTCAGTAAAAATAACATTTTTTTATTCAAAAGTTTGGATTCTTTTAAAAGTAGCAAAAGCTTTTAAATTTAAATAAACTAGAATATTGTAAACTGCAGAACAAAACTCGAACCGACCACGATTTTACTGCGCCTCGAGGCTATAATCAATTATTGCAATCTAAATTTAGAAAATATGTAAATTGCTATTGGAATACAATAATATGAAGCACATTTATGTGCCCGGAAATTGTTCGCCGCTATCGTTTCCCAAGCGAACTGCAGAATTTGAATTACAATACGCGCTTTGATCATTTTCCAAACAAACTCTAAAAAAGCTCGCTACGATAATCCCCACCCCTCGAAGCACTTAAACCGCATCCAAAACCTGCTTTCACCTCCAATAAAATCCATCCATTCATTATCCCAGCCCGTAAATCAATTGCCGCGCGAAATTTTCTAAAAAGGCCATCAACCGCGCGAGCTGCGCCCCCCAAAAGCAATCCGCAATCTCGCGCGATTCATTAAATAATTTGTTATAAACGAAGACTCCCGGCAGAGATTTTCCCTCGCAACCGGTGAGAGAGACAGAGAGAGAGATTCGATCGCCGCCTCTCCCCGCGGCAGATAACGGGAAAATTTCGCGCGCGCGCGAGGAGGAGCAGAGATCTCCGCGTGGAAGCACGCGAGGAACACGAAAGGCGGCCCCCGCCGGCAGAGACAGCTTGATAATGTCCCGGAAAGTGAGTCGGTAATTTGATTGCAGCGTAAGATACCGGAGCAGAGAGTTGATGGAGTTCGGCAGAAGTTGCCACCCTTTAGTAACTTTCACCCCCTTCTTACCGCGCGACTCGGGGGGAGGAGCAGCTCTCTCTCTCTCTCTCTCTCTCTCCGCGTCGTTCGGTAAGAGGAGACTTTTCGTTTTCCCTAAAAACAAGTAACATCGGCAGGCTGCTCCTCTCCCTGTATTTATTTTGCCATGTTTCCGTAGCGCAAAAGAGGAGGACAACGAGGAGGGAAGCGAAATTTCGAATAAAGTGCTTTCTTCCCTGCCGAAGAGAGGGGGAGTCATTGTTTGCTTGTTCGCGAGAGGAGCGCGCCGCGAGGCTGCTTTCCTTCCATCAGCCGGTCCCGAGCTGAATCTGGATGTGCTCGGGATGCAGATTTTATTGTAATTTCACGTTCGGCGACTGGGAAACGGGAAGGTGCTCAAGGGGTAATCGTAGATCGGGGACGCCTTGTTTAATTTATTGACAAAGGTAGGAAGAAGTACTAGCATTTTTAAATTCGGTCGGAAAGCCGCGCTTATTTACATCTAAATCGAAACTTGAAGAGTTGAGCTCAGAAATGTAACGAAAATCCTTTAAAAACTAAAAAGTTCATTGATACTTTGCGACCAGTAGAGTTTTATTTATTAGAAACGACAGTTTTGACAGGTTTTAAAAGACCTACACAAAAGAGAAAGGAAAATTGGTTGTTTCAAACCGCTAAATTCTGATTACCCTATAGAAGAAGCACACCTTCGGGTAATTGGATTTTCCACCGTGCAGTACTACTAAAGAAAGTTTCTAACCTATTTTCTTCGAGAAATGGGATAGTACGGGAGAACGCAAACTAAAACTTGATACTTCATCCGATACATTTATGCAGATCATTACATCAGAAAGTATTTTTCATTGTAAAAGAATATCGGCAATTGACTCTGCAGGACTAATTTGAAAACGTGGAACAGAACTTTAGACTTTTTTCAAGTTTTAAATTTTATCGCCACGCTTTGTGCGCAATTCCATTTGAAACAATTTTCAGAACTCGGATGTAATTAATTGACGGTTAAAAATGCAAATCGTAAAATTTTCATTTCCTCGAAACTTATTAAGGCCATGAATTTTAAAGATCTCTGAATGAAACCTGATTAAAATTTCCTTCTCGTCAGCTTATATTATATTACGAATTATAATCATCTCACAAAGTGCAGTAAACGTTTTTACGAGGCCAAATTTCGCCGCAAAGCTGTCCCAATTAAGCAAAACAAGCAGCCGCGAAAAAAGCTCCCAATAATTTCGCCAAAATTCTCACCCGAGCCTGGAACTTCATCTCCGAAAAAGCCAATAGCCCGTTGCAAAGCAACGTACGAGAAGCAGCTCGAAAAACGAGCCGCCTCCGCTTCGAAGTCGGGCGCAATCTTTCCGGCAGCAGCGCGCCGTACTCCGGCTAAATGGATCTCCGGAGCGAGAGACAAAGGGAAGAGAGCGCGCGAGAGGGAGGAGAGAGAGCTGCGATTCCCGAGAAATGCCTTTGGGTTAGTTACGTATGCGGAGAAACCGCTGAGGGTCGCTCGACCACCTGCTCCAATTACGCTTGTTAGAGGCGGCCGACATCCAAGCCCCTGCCAGGCGCCGCACTAGACTTCGCAGCCGCCTACTACTCCGCGAGCTGTAAGCCGAGAGCCGCAGAGTCGCGGCCCGACGTCATCGGCGGACACGAAACCCGCGGTATAAGCGGGCTGCTGCTGCCGCCGCTCGGGTTTTACCTGAGACGCTGTATGGGCGGTTTTTCGACGGGGGATTGACTTTGAGTGTCGATTTGCCGATGCGGGCGGAAGGGGAGAGAGCGTTGCTGAGGGTTTATAGGTAGTTAGTTGGCTGAGCATATTGGGTGGTGGAGGTTGAAGTAAAGTGTAGAATGTTTGCAGATTTCTGATTGGAAAATAGTCAGTTACAATTGAATTAAGATTAAATTAGTTTAAAATTGAAATTTTATGACAGATGATCTATGCACATTTACTTTCTTCGGTAAACTTACGCATTAAACTTCCCCTCTTTTTAAGGAATTTAAAAAAATTGTCGCTCGACGTTTGAAAAATAACAAAAGCCCCTATTCCAACCCTTCAAACTTCTTCGAAAATTAATTTTACCCCCAAGAGCCTCTATACCCCTCTAAAGACTTTAAGCAACGTCTGAATGGCTGCTAAACACTCGGTAACCCTCCTCGGACTCCAACTGCACGTAGGAAGTGAAGTGGGAGAGAGCTCGAGCCTCGCGCACGACGTGTGTATGCGGAGAATTCCGCGCCGAGTGGCCCAGTTGCGGAACGGGGAGCCATCGAAAGTTTGCGTGCGCTCGGTAGCCGCGGCGCCCCGAGTGCGCGGCTCGGCGAACTTGCAAATCCGCGGTGCTCCGCTTCTTTCATTTGGCTCTTCTGACTTGGATCGTGACTGTTGAGGGCAACGACGCCGGGGACGAGGGCCGTTTGACATCTTATCGGGATGGAACGTTTGGCGCTCGGTTTTTATTTCAGTTGCTTTGAGGACGGTGGTATTGTTCTCGGGGAGAAATTTTAGTAGTATTCAAAGTTGATCAATTTTCTGTATGAGAAAAAATCAAGTGAAATAAACCCTATCCTGTCGTATTAAGTTCTATATTTACAATGAACTGTCAAACCTAATTTAACTTAGGAGTACCTTTTATTAATCTTTTACATTCGTACAAAATTATTTTTCAAGATAAAAAAAAACCAATTCTAAGAAAGCAAACAACAGCGAACGCTACCCCGCTCCCAGCAAATCTCCGAGAAGGATCGAAATTTAATTCAAATAACATTCGACTTAACGCGATCCGATGGCATCTGCGGGGACGCGCGGAACTTTCCGCGGGACGGCTGCGCCGCGCAGGTCGGTCTTGGCGAGCACGCGAATGTGCCGCCGCGCGCGGGAGAGACACGCATCCTCGGGATTAATGAGTCACGCGGCGCGCGGCTGACTTACACGAGTCGCCCGGACGAGTGCGAGCTTGGACATCAATCAAGCGGCTCGCGGCGGGTAGCGGAGGCCTGTCTGCCCTCGGCGAGAGGGAAGTCTGCCCGGGCGAGATCCCTTGATTGACGATTAGATTACGAAATTTTGTAAAACGCCGCCTTTTATAATGCTAATTTGTAAATGAATAAATTTGCCGCGCGGCGACTGGACGCTTGGCGGTTATTCGGCGGTGATAAATTGGCCCGGCGAGGAGTTGGTGGAGATTGCGGGAGAGCTCGAGGGAGGTGAGACGGGGTGGGATTGTTTCTGGTTTAGAATTGAAATCGCTACGGTGGAAGATTGACAGGTTTAGGTGAATTTGATAAGGGTATATTGACCGATTAAAGTATTATTTTTAGGGAGAAAGAGTATTAATCAATTATTCAAAACAATGCATAATAATAGACGAAAAAATCAGACTGCGTTGCCTTCAAAAGGTTTTATAAACTTTCGAAATGTCACCCGTTTTATATCATCAAATGAACGATGAATTTCAATAATATTTTTCAAAAATAAAAGGACGACGAGTTCCATCTATGAAAAAGAGTCGGAATCTTGATTAAAAGCAGTCCCTTCCGTTTATTGCCAGGCGGCACAGCAGTGCCACGCAAACCTCTTCCCTCTCCCACCCTTTCACTATCCGCGAAAGAACAGCGCGGAATCTACGAGCGGCGCATCCCACCTGGTGTAATAGAATGTCCGACTAACGAAGCGGATCTGCCGACCAGTCCCCCGATAAACATGAACAGGCGGCTCGACAAATATTGTAAGTCAATAGGCCAGCGGCGCCGACAGTTTAACGGCGCCCTCCCGATTAGCTGGCGGGAGTCGGGATCGGACTCGGCGGTCGCTCGGTCACCGGTGTTCTTCGCCGGTCTATAAATCTGGATTTACCCATGCAGGATTAACTTCGTAGCCGTGCGCCGGGAAGGCTAGCCGGTCGTTACTTGCCGCGAGGCGAGGCGAGGCTACGGCTCATTTCTGGGGAGCTGCCGTTTCCTGCCTTCCGATTAATCGCTCGATTTGCTTGAGGTCGGCTGTTTTTCCGCAGGAAGTAACTGGTGGCGATGAAGTTAACAAGTCATTCGGGTGAGCTATGCACGGACTTTATTTTCGTGTAAAAAATCATTTTATCGAAACGAACTTCTGCATTTTTTGCTACTACTAAGACCACCACAGACTGTCAAACCAAAAAAATTATTATACTTTATAGGGAGTTTTGCAATGAATAAAACGGCTGTGATTGTATTCTCGTGGAATACGAGACCATATTTGCTAAAATTTAACGTTACTGTTGCGTTCAAGACTTACGTGATTGTCTGTATTATAAAGTAAGGCTAGGTTAGACTAGCATAAACAGACTTTATAAATTACTAAAAATTCAACAAGCGCGCATACCGCGCACGTGGATTATTTTGTTCTTGCAAGTCACATATAACCTAAGTAATGTTTTGTAGGATAACCCTCTGAATTTCATTCTCTACACAGATCGAATTTCGATTTCGTCATCTGATTATCGCCGCATACTTTGCGCATAAATAAACTTTTTTTGTCGTTTTTATAGCGCTTGCTATTTCACACTTGTTTACGTTTTAGGTCAAGATAAATTTTCTATAAATTATTAGTTTCTCAAATAATATTACAGATAAATTTATGTATAATGAAAATATTCACTGTTAACAAAATAATTTTCTTAATATATTATTAAAATTTCTCTAATAAATTAAACATTTTTAACACGGATTAAAATAAAATTTCAGAAAAGTCAAATTAAAGGTGACCGTCGGATCCCTTAAAACCTAACAACATTTGTGGGAGTCGTTTTTTCGAGTTAAAATCTTAATCTTCGAATAATTGGCCGTTCCAATATTATTAGGTCACTCAGTATATGCTAAATGTATCCGACAAAAACTAAATGTTATCTCGAATTTTAAGGTCAAATTATTTATCTAGAAAGTTCATCTTGAACGTTAATTATTTTGTTCGTCTCAATCGAATTATGCTATCCATTTTTTTTTTTGTTTGTTAAAACCAAATTCGATTACATAAAATTTATTTATTTTTAATTCGAAAAATTTATTTAATTTATTAAGTCCTTAGTGATCCTTAGTGATAATGATAGAAACATTTTTTTTTAAAATGTTTGAGCGTTTTAAGATAAGCTATCATATATACTTTTTGGGAGTAATAAATGTGCATTGAATCCAATATTTTTAGAATAGTAATATTTTCTCAAACAATAAAAGTAATTAATATGTAGTTTGATCAAATTAAGGAGTACATTAATAAAATTCCTGCATAATTAGAAATACTCTTAAGAATTTCAACTTAAGATTTTCAAAAAGAAATTTTATAAGATTATGTAATGTGAGTAGGCAATACTTTACAGAAAATTTACACATTTTTGTGGAAGAAACGAGTATAACTATGAAAATTACTGCAGAATCATTATATAAATTTATTTTGTCTTGAAAACCTTGTAAATTTTCACAATTATGAATCACAATATAAAAAACATTATTTTCGGTAATATTTATTTATTATAAATCCATATACAAAATATGTACAAATCGTTCATTTAAAAGCTAAAAATTAACGTTTCTTATATTTAGTGCAAAAAAATGAAACCTTTATATCTTTGGACATAATAAGTTTCATAAACAGAAAAACTATACAGATCTAAATATACAAAAGATCTACCTTTTCCCAAAATTTCAAGTGAATTCAAGCATTTTTACTCCAGTAATCGTGTGACGTAGAAAACTCATTTTTTTAGTTTTCAGCTTTTTACTCAAAAAATAGTTGATAAAATGGCTTGACATTTTTTTCAGAGCAATTGATAATTTAATTTAAGAGTTATAATTTTCCACTGCATTGAAAATAAAAAAGTCGAAGATAATCCATATATACAGATTATGAGTTGCAAATTGTGAGATGCAAGGCTTAAAAAAAGTTCACTTACATCTTTTTAACTTGGTGTGTGTAATGGCTAAGTTGCTGTCAACCAATTAAAATTATAAATTTTAGTAAAATCGCTTTTAAATAAAATTGTTTTAAAAGCTATTGGTCCATTTTGAGTATTTGTCTGTAATTAATTTATTTTAGGAGTGTTTAGTTCGATTACATTTTTTGTATAGACCTCGGGAGCTTTATAATTGCCTTTCATAAAAATATATGATCTGAGAAACTAATAATTTATAGGAAGTTTATGTTGACAATCTAAAACATAAAAGGTGTAAAAAAAATAGTATTGTTAAGAAATGTTATTTTCAAGATAATCAAGTGCGAGATAAACAAATGACGGAATCGAAATGAACGTCTCAGTATTAAACTCTATACTCAGATATTTTTCCATTTATTTTTACTTAGTCACTTGGAGTGCGAGAGTATAGAAGTTCATTTTAGTTGAAGACGCTGTCACAGAAATACTTCAAGTAGTAAGCATAATTACAGTAATTTATTAATGAGCTAAGCGTATAAGTTTTATAATATTTTGAATAATTTAATAAAAGTCATAATATATTTTAACTAAAGGCTAAATTTCTTTTACAGACGTCACCACAATGTCAGCCTTAAAATCAATTGTCTTGGTTATCTCTTTATTCAACCTCGCATTTGCGCTTGAAGCCATAAAAGATTTGCGCATTACTAACACATGGAACAGAGAAATAAACGGTTTTCCCTACCTCTCTAAAGTGGGCAATCATATCGTTACTATAAGCATTGAAGAGAACAACACTGTACAAATCACGTTTCCTCCAGAGATGAAAAAGACACCATGTGAAATTCCTCTTGAGATTCCAAAAAACAATGTTTTGGATCCTCGGATATGGGTTCGAGAACTCAATAACGGCAAGATTGTCATCTCATCTGAGCTGCGATCAGTGCCAATGGCTGATAGGAACATTTCAAATTTTTTTATCGTAGTGGATCCATCCGAATGCACGGCAAAGAAAATTGAAATACCTGGCGTGAGGTCTTTCATATTCTACCACAGATTTCCAGTTACTTTCGACAAAACGTTTGACGTATTTCCAAATTTTCGGGTATACAACGGCACTCAAGTGAGAACAATTAAGCGTTACACTGAGGATGGCAATGAAATCATCGTACCAGATTCCATTAGTTCGGATATCAATTTAAACAGTCATCTTAATTATATTTACCCAATGAATTCCAAAAATTCATCCGATGGGTATCTCCTCGTAATGAACACTAAAGAAGGAACTACCTTGACTTTACTAAACTCAAAACTTGAGTTAGTGAAGCAAATTGAAAGAAAAGAAATTCATGTAAGGACAGCATCAACCAGCTTCAATAGTATAACTATGTGCTACGTGAAACAGGAGCAGAACGTCTGTGAATTCCTGGACAAAGATCTGAACACTAGATTCGAAATTCCGATGATGAAAGACCCAGAAGGCCATGGATACAATACCTGGGCAGTGAATCTTCGTGATGGTGGCGCAATGATACTCGTCCAGCATGTCTTCGTTAAAAAACAAGAGGACGAAAGAACAGAACTGTCACACATCCAAAGAATTTTCAAGGACGGATCGACAAGTGATCCAGTAGACCTTGGAAGGAATGTTAACGCATGGTGCCAACCTCGAGGTTTCCTTATGGATAACGGCGAATACTGCGCTGGTATTGTTGCAACGAAATCGGACAGCGAAAACCGTGGAAAATTGTCTACATTCAATGGAGTCTGTGTTGATACTAAGAGTGAATGAAATTTTGAGCAAACCGTTATATATTTTTTGTTAAAATAAGCGTTTTTAAATATGATTAAATACAATTATATTGAATAATTTTATTAGTACCTTTGCAAATTAAGAAGGTGTTCTTAGTACACAATATATGATGTAGATATACTGAGAAAAATATTATTCTAAAGTTTAAGATGTTTTAAATAAAAATTACTTTATTTATGCTAAAGAAGTTGCATACTCACTTTATGATAAATTTTAAAATGTTTTTATCAATGATTAGTTTAAACCTATTAATTTTTACAATAATTTTTTAATAAAATTTATTTTAGTGGCTAAGAAAAATTAATATGTAACATGGCAAAAATTATATTTTTATAAATTGATAAAAGTGCACTTAAAATTTATTAAAATAAATCAATTATTATATCCAAACAAACAATTTGTTAGCTCAGATAATTAGAAAAAAATAAAAATATTTTAATTTCTTACTTGGACACCCTGAATGTAAAAAATGTTGAGGAGTTAGTTTTAATTCAACTTTTACAAATTGGTGATTTAAGCTCAGTTTAGTGACATTATGTATGAGATCATCTTAAAGTATTTAAATTATTTGTTTGTTTGCATTGAAAAGCGTATAAAATGCTTAATTGCTTAAACTGAAATCGTTTAATACAATTTTTAAAATCCATATTTTAAAAATGTATTATATATGCACTGTCTATTTATTAATATAAATTAATATTTTGAAAAGGAGAGGAAGATTTTACAGTACTTTACCTTCTATGTCATATTGTAAAACCAAAGCGGAATGTAAAAAGAAAGCTGTTGATTCGCGCGAGAGCCTGCCGATTTCTTTGCGTTTGGCAAACGCTAACTCGCGGGCGAAATAGCCGAAGTGTG
>JAWWEM010000010.1:27361155-27379294 GCA_035582935.1 Ormyrus thymus
CTCTCTTCCGGAGTGCGAAAATCATTCTGCGGGCGCGCGGCGATTGATTTCGATAAAGGGCAGAAATTTTTAATCGCTCAAGTTTTTATGCTGCTTCCATTTTTTGAGAAATTTATAGATTCCACCGAAGAAGTTTTAACGAATTCGCGATTTCAGTGAAAATATATATTTTAATAACAAATGTAATGTAGGAGTAGCACGCAGTTTACGCCAGATGCGCTACCTATTCGGATATTGATCAACGACAATTTATCATCCCGTAGAGTCTAATTTCATATTTAGTTAGCCAACGAACAGATTTTCGCAAGATGCAATATTTTATACAAATTAACATTAAGTTTTCTTTTCGAGCGTCGATAGGACAGAAATCTACAATGAATAATTGTGATTAAAAAATAAAATAATCTTTTCACGAAGTATTGTATCCCTGGTAGAAATCTTACGTAGTTTTTGACTAATTAATAGCCAAAAATGCGATTTCTGGTTTAGTTTTGACTAGTCGCTATTAGCTAAGCAGTGCGTATTTTCGTCACGCTTTTGAAGCAGAATATGGCTGCTTTCTATTTAGTGACCAATTTTAAATAAACTAATAAATAACGGAAGAAATAAATACATAAATAAATGAATAAATTAATAAATAAATTAATTCATAAAATCATATTAATTAACATAGTTTCAAAAGTTAAAAAATGAGTTTTTAAGAGGTTATGTTATCAACAGAGGGTAACCTGTACCCGCCAGCACTGCCGCACTTCTCACAAACGAATGCTTAGCCAGAAATTAGAAAATATATATCTAATGAGCAGCTTAAAAAAATTAGGCAGTGCTTAATATTTTAACCAGCAGGACTGCTTTATTTTCTACCAGGGATAAAGTGCTTTATAAATTACACATTTCTATTTTGTTTTTGGGTAATACTGTAGATTTTTAGTTTTAAATTTACATATTTTTAACACTATTCTGTTTCTTTTTTTTATGTGCTACAGCGTTTATTTTTATAATAAAACAGAATTCATTTTGATTTAATTACATTAATTAAATTTTATGAACTCAAAAATTATTTTAAAAAACCAGAAACAAAACGTAATAAAAATGCATCATAAAATTCGCGCTCGGTGTGACGCAGCCACGAGGAAAAAGCGCCAAAAAATTAAAAGTTTGACCCCGACGTGATTTGAACACGCAACCTTCTGATCTGGAGTCAGACGCGCTACCGTTGCGCCACGGAGTCGTTGAAGTAGTTAAAGCTAAATCTATTTTCTGCTCCACCTGCTTTCCTAATCCCTACTTTGTTATCTCTCGCACACCGTTGTCTGCAGTGAACGTGGATTTTTTACGCAGATACAACAGGTTTACAAGGCCGTTCGTTCGCGTTTCTCTCGATAGGAGATATACTTTCAATACTTCGCAAATAGTATGTGAAAGTAGCATTGTTTTATGGTGTCGGCACGTTGAATTTTGTACTTTCACTGATTTATTGAAGATTTGCATTATGACCTAAAGAAAGAGGAATTGCATTTGCAAAGATATTATTCTTATTTTTAAAGTCTTGATAAATATTTATTTTCAATGCAATATATAATCACTTGCAATATAGATTAATTCAAGAATTTTTTAACCCGTATAGAGATAACTCCACTGAAAATAAACAATACGGTTTCAATATTTATAATGTAATGTATTATGCAGGTAATAAAAAAGTGTCATAAAATGTTTGATTTTTATTAATAAAATATCTAATAAACGAATTATAAGTGCACATATGATGATAAACTACAGTTTGAGAAAAAAGCTTAAAAAAACAAGCAAAATCATTAAAATCAAAAAAATAAACCGAAAAAATACAGGAGGTAAATTTTATTAAATATTAAACTCTAATTATATAACTTATAAATTTACTCTAATGTAATTATAATTTCAAATTCATAAATAGTTTTCCAATTTTTAAATTTATTTAAAAACAATATAATATTTTAAATATTTTTGTTTGCTCAGAAACTATAGGAATTTAAATATTGTAAAAATTTGGACCGCCTCCGGTCAATGCCGATCACTTCGACGCGGCGTCTCTTTGATCTTTACCGTGCCAGGTAAAGAAGCCAACTTTTTTATCTACAACTCGTCCGTTGAAAAAACTTAAAAAAAAGATTCATATTAATTTTTTCCAGCATCTATTAATGAACCGAGCTGCCCTAGTAGATGCGTAACCGATAAATCGCTAGAAACTTTGTAGATTGAAAATCTAACTAGTTCTCAGTACAAGAATCTTGCTAAAAATCCCGACACAGAAGACATGATTTCTACTAAAAATATCGATAGAGCTAAAGCTCCATTTTTAGTTTTAATAATTTTTTACAATTATATGAAATAAATTTATTGAATAATTATTAATAGTTTAATTTAAATTTTATTTAAATATTAAATAAAAATAAATAATTACACACTGTATCAAGCACAAGTTTCTTTTATTGATTATACCTATTTTTTACAAATAATAAACTTAAACTATATAAGTATTATATTTACATATAATAAAATTTACATATAATAAGAGTTAAGGGGGTATTGCACGAAATATAGACTATATTTGCTAATTTTATATTTCAACTATTTTAGGTTTAACAATGTGATTGGTAATTTATGTTAAAGAGGTGTTCCCTACGAACCGAATAAAAATTTAAAAGCTGTAAATATCATTCAGCAAACGCAGATACACTGTTAGAAATTTTATGAAGTTTTCTTACAGATACATATCTTAAATTGAAGAATGTTTATTACATTTCAAAATTTTTATTAGAATTAATGTAAATGTATAGTACATTTAAAAACTTTTATTAGAATTAATGTAAATGTATATTAAATTTCGAAGAAATTCTAAAATTTAATATACATTTACATTAATTCTAATAAAAATGTTGAAATTTAATAAACATTCTTAAATTTTAAAACTTTAATTATAAATCTTTCTTTATGTTTCATTATAGAACATTAAAAGTAAATAACTATTATAAAATTAAAACAAATATAAATATAGTGTATAATTTGTTTTTCTTAATTGCGGACAATCGATAAAATTCTCTTCTAGTGTGACATTGAGTTCTACGAGAATACATAGCCTTACTTTTTTAGAATATTTAAATTAGCTACTTAATAATACCTTAAAAATGGGTTAAAGCTTTTATTCTATTAAATGTTTAGTTCATGTAAAAAAAACGTTTCACGCGAGGAAATTATAGTCTAAAAAGGTTAGCTCGTTCCTACTTAATCTTTTCTTTTGATACCTATTCCCTAGGTAAGAAATGTTTCCATTTCTACTAGGGAACTACCAAATACCATAAAAGATTAATTAATCAATCATAATTTTTAATTGTACTTTAATTTTTAACTTACGTACAATATATTTGATTAATGACATTGATTATCTAATTTTTCCATAATTAATGACACAATAAAGCTCTCCTATATCTAGCGAATATATTTTTATTAGAAATCGTCTAATAGTTCTACAGTGATTCTGAATTCTGAATCTATTTAGAATCTAGCGTAAATCGACAATTTTCTACGATGGTGTAATATCGATTTATTAAGCCTAATTAGACCGACAAATATAATTAACATTTAATTCCACTTTTGCAGCATAATCAAAATTTCTCCCAGTCCTCTGTCATAAAACGCGAAGGCTAAAATTATAAATCATTTTGCTGTACAGCCAGTAATTAAATTTTCAGCCGAGCTGTATACAGGGTCCATTTCGTATGAGAGTCAAATTAGTTTTCTGTCTACAAATTGCGCTTTCGCCCAGGAATTTCCGTGAGCCAGCTTTAATTGAAATCCCGAATCAACTTCTTTTTTTCCTCTTTCCACCGGCGTTTGTCGCGGCCGTTAAACTTAGCTGAGCGTTGCGAGTCTCTATACTTAATAAACTATATGACCGTAAGGAAAAATCCAAGTTTTTCCGTCCGCCAATCGAGGAAGGGATATATATATAGGCTGGCGTCGATAGATTTCGACGACTCTCTCCTTTTCCCGCGCCCTACAAAGAATACCTTTTTCTCTTTCTCGTCGAGTTCACGAGCTGAGAGAGAGAAAGAGAGACGAGAGAACCAATCGGAAAGCGCAAACGCGAAGAATAATGTTCCATTGGCTTTCTTTTTTTGCGAGCCGAGCTAATTTTCTCTCGACTTACCTCGGAGACGTTTTTCAAACTTTCTTATTCCGCATGAATGAAACAGACGAGTCTTTCTCGCGTGCGCGATGAGAATGCAGCGCGCGCAAAAAATCTTGCGCCGCTGACGCCTTTCTACGAGAAAAGTTTTACGATATTTTTTAAAGGAGTGACAGGGCCGAAGTGAAAAACCTGCCCTCTGCTAACTTTCAGGAGCTTTTTCTCTGCTTCCGGGAAATTGAAATGAAAATTATATAGATGACTTGAAAAATAAAAATCTGCTCAGAAGTTGAAATGAAGAGGTATTAAAAGAGTGACTTACACGAATCAAGTACGCCATGTAACTTTTATAATTGGACTGAATGGTTTCAAGTTTTTCTGCATAGGATGAAATCCTATTTGATTATTACAATTTCTCATGCCTGTGCGAGTAATTATAATTGTCTACTCTGTTACAAATGTCATTAAATTTAATATGCAAAAGTATGAAATTAAAGGTAACTGTAATTTAAGTTTAATAATTATTAATTGTATGCTAAATTTCACTACAAGTAATGGAATTTCGTGCACCAATGGACTAAACGTAATATGCAAATTTAAGGCAGATGAAATGTCAGTTTAATAATTGTGTTTAAATATTCAATATAGTAACTAAAACAATGTTTGCCACTTCTGCATCCAGGTGGCGTCGTGTTTTTCAACTCACAAGCGGCGAGAACCTTGAACGTTTACTGTATAAGCACGATTCTTAAGGAGTCCTTAAATGTAATATGCGTAAACGTCATGCGTTCCTATTAATAGTTATAGATTAGATTTGTGGCTAGTGCGCAATGAATTATTGCAAGTAACTGAAATTTAACAGTTTAAGAAATTAAATTGAAGTTAAATGTATCGGAAGCCCGTTTCATAAACCTGACTGAATAACATATAATGTATTAAAGTAACTTAAAAAATGTTACTAAATATTATTATTTAATCCATCAATTTAAAATATTTTTATTAAATGATATTCAGTAATATTTTTTAAATTAATTTATTAAATTTAAGAAAGTCACACTGAATTTTCATCATTGTCATTAAATGATATTCAGTAAATTTTTTTAAATAAATTTATTAAATTTAACAAATGTTAAAATTTTCAATACTTATAATAAGTCTTATTTAGTACGTGAATGAAATGTGCTTCCAATACATTTAACTTAAATTTAACAAACTTATTTTTAACAGTCTACTCGGAGAAAATTTTCGCGTACAAATTACCTCGCAAATTAGTCTAATCGAAAAAACAATGTGATTTTCTGGATATATTTAGCCTTTTTTAAAATAATATTTACTCTAATTTAGTAATTTTTACGCTACTTTCAAGTAAATTTTATCTTGTGCAATCTTTACACGTATTTGTGTATGAATAATGCACTTAGAGAAATGTTCTACTAAAAATTATTATACTTTTTAGCAATATCACTTTATTGTATTCATATGATTAAAATGTCTTCATATAATTAAAATTTACTCGAAAACTGTAAATTTTGCTCAAAGAATTTAAATTTTAATCGTAATCGGTAAAGTCGTAAGCCACAAAAAATTGAGCATCGCGACGTTTGCCTTTTATTTTTTTAAAAATTTTATTTGATTCATTAATTAATTTTTATTTATTTAATAATATAAATTTTAAAATTATATTACTGAAATATTATTATCAGTAAGTATTGAATTTTTCTTCGAAGGTACCTTTTACTCAATTTTCGAATAAAAATTCGTGTAATATGGTCAATTTACATTCATATGACGTTGCATTCTCCGGTTACTCGATTTTCGGCTAAATTTGAATGTTAATTTCGAGTAATTTTTATGCAAAAAATTTTATCCGTGTAATTATTTGAACATTTGGAGCAGAATAATTTAAATTAGAAAATTATAAATACATTTATAATCACTTCAGGGTTGAAAAGACGAATAATATTTTTTTCAATATTTATTATTGCATTACTTTAATTAAAAACTTAATGCATTTTGTAAACTAAAATTTTACGTTTTAACGAAAATTTTTAATACAAGATTTACATTGAAATTTATAAATTCCCTTTTAATATATGTTATCAAAAAAATGTGTTCGAAGTATTCTGCTAAATTATTTCATATTTCCGCATCAAGTCTAAAATTATATAATTCTAAAAAAATACTACAGCAAAGAAAAACCAATATTCGTTAGTCCATACATAAAAACATAAAATTAAAAAAAAATTGTTGCAAGGCTGCGTGTTCAAATAGCCATAGGATAAGGCTACAGAACATAGCTAAGCACAAGCAGTAATCTCCCACACGAAGGGAACGCCAATGCAATGCGATGGAAGCGCATACATGGAGCTGAGTGTGGATTCTCCGACGTCGTATTTTGAAAAAAAATTTCCAGTCGGGAGGGATTCGAACCAGAGTCCGCTTCGGTTATAACGCGTCGCAACAGAAGTGCAACGCCTTAGACCGCGCGACCACACAGCCGCGTTTCTAGTTCTGGCCTGAAAGTTGTACGCTATGAGAGCGGTCAGGAACTATTCTTTTTGTGCTTAAAATGTAGAATTTTTTAGTTTTCAAATTATAATTATTGATTACGGCACAACAATTACATTTATGAATTTAATTACAATTATTATTTATAAATTTGAACATGAAATTTTATTTTTATCAAATTAAATTTATTAATTTACATTATGTTATTTAAATTTCAACTAATTTTATACGTTAATATTTTTGTTTTTATTATTAAAAAAAAAAGCTGAAAGACAAAAAGAACAGATTCTATTCATTTTTGCACTATCGTAAACTAAAAAAATATTTATTTTGCAATACGAATTTTTAAATTAATCTTCTTTTAAATTGTTGTACAAGATTTTTTAAAAAAATAATCAAACATTATTGGTCTGCTAATAGAGGTAACGTCAGTTCCTGCAATACCAACATCTAAACCTGCCACCTTATCTTGGAAGGCAAATAGATTTACTTTTATTTTTAACATATTTCATTCTAAAATAGAATTTAAAAAAGTAAAAGACAAGAAAGCAATATTTTACACACATTTTATAAGCTGATCATATCTTTATAAATAAGTTTACAAAAAAAACCGCTGCCAATTCATTGACACTTACTTCCTACTAACTAATTTATCGTTCCAATATTATCTCTGAGATTCATTAAAAACAATCGATTTCAGCAACATAATTTCAAACTATTCTAATATATTTAATTAATTATTTATTTTTGTATTATTACTTTTCTATGTCAATTTTAGAATTTAATGAACAGCAAACAAAATTTAAATAAAAATTTTGTTATTGGAATATTTAAAGTCCTAAAAAACAGAATTTTTGAAATTCCATGCCCAAAACTCGATTTCGCGAAAGCTGGAATAAAAATGCATGCGCTAAATCAAGCTTTGTACAAGTCGTATCAAAAAGTAATGTTCAACAAGAGCATAAAGGTGATTTTAACCTGGAGTTACCTTTTCACACTATCTTCGTTTTGAACAAAATTAAATAAAAGTTTTAAGTAAATTGAATTTTCTCTAACAATTATTATTAGACGAAGAAAATAATTTTTTGTACTTTATTTGACAAACAATCATAATAAAATAATAATAAAATAAAAATAATATGACTATACTATATTATATTTATAATCGCGATACCATATATAATTTAAAATCGTTAAAAAATAAAAACTTGTAGATGAATTTTAAAAATTCTTTCTAATTTTGAAAATCTAGTTAAAGATGAAAAAACTAAATGGTTGATCATTCAAAAAGACCGATTATTCACTAAGATACAGCTATTCAAAAAATTGAAAAAAATACATAAAATCTTAATATCTTTTGAACTAATAAGTTTCGTAAGCAGAAAAATGATACAGCTCTGAACATACAAAAAATCTATCTTTTTCCAAAATTTCAAGTAATTTAAATTTTTTTTACTGCCATAATTGTTGGACATACAAAACTCATTTTTTCAGTTTTTAGCTTTTTATTCAAAGACTAATTGACAAAATGATTTGAAATTTTTTAAGATTATAGCTATATATTCTTAATTATCAAAATTTTTTCAGAGTAGTTGATAATTTAAATTAAGCTTTTTTTAAAAAAACACGTTTTTGTTAAAAACAAAAGAACCATAATAAGAGCTAGAATAACTTTTTTTCTCTGAAATAATAGGTATTTTTATGCTCACTAAAATGGTATTTATTCGATTCAAATATCTCAATCCTATCATTAAAAAAAAGTAAAATTAAATTTTTTAAAAATCGATAAATTGCGATAAAATGAAAACAAATAAGCTAAATAAAAAAAGATTTTTTGCCGCCATCGCAAAAATAACCAAAAAAAATGAACTGTGAAAGATGAAAATCCGTTCAGTAGAGATCCAGGCGTATACACACACACACATACATACATCCATACTAACATTTTTTAAAAACCATTTATTCCTGTTCCTGACACCTTAAAATACAATTATAACAGGTTTTTAGAAGAACTCCAAAAATTAATATCATAAAACTTCCTCTAGGAGGAAGAAAAAAAAAATTATGGGCACATAATTCGCGCAAAAGAAACAGATACGGTATAATACGTAGATATTACAAGAAAATTTTAACGTAAAAAACGTAACAAAACCAATCCACGCAATCTTCAATTCGCAACCCTTATATCAACTCTTAAACTCCAGGCCTTAAGTTGCGATCCTCAATCTAAATCCCATTATCACGCATTGCTATCACGCGCAATCCAGTCCGCGACATTATGCATCAAAGAGCAGAAATTTTCCCGGCACGAATCGCATGCCGAACTTTCATAATAGAGCCGGCACGTTGTTACCGGGGAAAGCGTGGATGTTGAAAAGACGTCGATTCGCGAAGTTTGGAAAGGCTCTTGAAAAGTGTGCGCGTGCACGGCACATTGTCCCCGTGTCTCGGAGCTCCCAGAACCAATCTATTTGAACGCAGCGGCGGCAGTCCCTTGCGCATTTTACTGCCTCGACAAACTCCCGTGTTTCTTAGGAAGCTATTTCGCGTGTATCGACTGGCCATTTGTTCGGCTTGTCTACTCGATCGGCGGCAGGCACTGCAAGAACAACAAATTGAAAGCGCTTATTTACCCGGGGCTCGCTCGGATGCATCAAGTGCTCGGACGAGCTCTTTTAAGGTAAGCAATTGCACCTTTAAGCGCGACCTGCATTCGCGCGAAGTACCGCTGAGGGAGCCAGCTTTATCGCCGCAGGGCTGATGGATTCTTAGTATTCGGATTGGTTTACGGCTGATTCGCGACCATTTTTCGGGGAAACGATCGAGCTGATTTTGTTCTCCTTTTTTTTAAGTACAAATACGGGGTTTAAGGACACCTTAGAATTTAAATTTTTCAAGATAAATCATATTTATAAATAATATTGTAAATTGGCAAAAGATTTTAATTATTTTTATTTATTTTCTTCACTAAAACAAACATTTAATTCACAATTTTGCATGTTCACAAAATTATTTATAACTAAAAAAGAAATCTTATTTTTATTCAAAAACAAATAAAGTGACTATAAATGCTCAAGTCCAATAAAATATAAAAAAAATTGTCAAGTTTCCCGTTCCCCTTCTTGGAGCACTTCGTGCCACAAAACTGCCAATACCGCCAAAACCAAAGAACAATCGCACTAAACAATTCACCTCCCGAGCAGAAAGAGCCTCCCATAAAATAAAGAACGCAGCCCTTCAAAAGCAACAGCGCCGCCATTATCCTCCCCCGTCCCCCCCGTTCCGCTCGTCTCCTTGTCTTTTACTTTCCGGTACATTCCCCAGCTCCTCCGAGAACAGCCGATAAAGCGCAAACGATTTTTACAAGCGCCGCGCGGCGGCGGCATGCGCACCCGCGGTTTTTATACGCGCAGGTGCGCGCGAGCTCTGCGCTCGTAACGGAAAAGGAGAGATCGGGCGGCGCTCGCGCTCGCAGCGAATTCCCGCGCGCTCGCGGAGCAATACCTGAGAGCGCATAAGCGATATTCCATCCCCGCGATGAAATTCTCCGGGCGCGCGCGCGCACCTGTCGTCGCACGACAAACGCCGGCTTCCGCTGCGGAGGATTGGGGGAAGGGCTGAGTGACATTTTTGCAGGGCTCGTGGAGGTGGGATACAGGGATGAGTAAGTATTTTACACGATGTCATTAATACATTTTGTACATGTCTTTAATGTACGGAAAATGTCATTTATTATCGTAGTTCATGATACAAGGTGTCATTAAATTAATGTAAAAAATCTCTTGTTTCTTCTATATTGTTTCAAACACAACAAGGAAGACGACGCTAAAAGTTTTGCGTATATTTTGAATTAATAATCATATTTTTATTTTGTAATGGGAGGGAGGAGGGAGGAGAGCACAATTCTTATGATTCATTAAAATTTATACGAAAAAAAAATGAAAAAGGACTTTATATTGCACTTTAGACTTTATGTATATGTCTTATTAAATTTTCAATAAATACATTTCAATATAATGCCTAATATTAGAGACTAATTCTCAATCTCTTTTATACAAAAAATATTACTGTTTAATATTATTACAGTTTTTTATCATTTCGTAAGATAAATGAAGAATGTTTTATTTATAAAATGTTTTTAATGAATTTTTACTCCTCTTCATCCTCTACTTCGTCATCAATATCTAATAAATTTGCGTATTTGAGTCTAAATTTGTAATATAAAGTAATTAATTTAACAGATTAACGTTCTTTTAGTCTGTTTCTTAATTTGTTATGAATTTTCAATCCTAAAAAACGTTAATTATTGCCTTATTTAATTTTTTACATTAATGACATTTATGACACGTTTACGACATAAATGACATTTTCCACACGTGTCATGTAAAATATTGAAAATTCGTGTATTTACCCATCGCTGGTGGAATATGAAGTTGAGTTTCAATGGGAGTTCGGAAGTTTGGTTTAGGAGGTGAAGCGGTAAGGATTAATAGGAGGCAGTTCTGCATGAGAGATCAATCGACGAGTTCCTTTTTGTGCTTATAGAAAACATGAAAATTGCAATTAAGTAGAAAGATGCCAATAATATTTGAAATATTCTGATCCTCAATAATCTGGCCTTTCATCTGTAGTCTATTAATCCTCTTAACTAAACTCTGCAACATTCAGAATATTAAGCACGTCCCAGATAAGTAAATCCTAATCCTCCCCTAAAGAGATAATTTATACCTACAAGGCTCTTACAACGTCCGCCTTTGAAGGAACTATTTAATTCCAACGACTCGCATAAAATTTAAAATTATCAGTCGCTCTCAGTGACAACGGCAGAGAGAGAGAGAGAGAGAGAGAGAGAGAGTTCGTTAACGTTTACAAGCCAGACAGATTTGCTAAAAGACGCGTCTTATTCTAAAGCGCAACAAAACAGTGCAGCAGCGGCGACGGCGGCGACGGCAGCTCTCGGGATATTACGCAATCTCGTTGTCGCCCGTAGCGAATATTTGCCTTGGGTACGTTGCATTTGCTTCATTGCGGTCTCGTCTGAAGGTAAGCGAATAAATTCGCTTTGCGCTCGGTGCCGCGTTCGGGGGAGAAGGCAGGCTCGCTTACTAACTCAAAGCGAGTTCTCTGCGCGCATTTTGTGCCCGCGAGAGGGAGGAGGGGTGGAGGGTGGGCAAGGAAAAACGAGTGACGGGCCCCGGCTCCGAAAGGAAATCGCTGCTGTAACGAATTTAACGAATGGGAGAAAAAGTTTTTAATTCCGATTTGTTGCGCAGTGTGTTTATTCAAACTTTTAATTAAATGTCATTTCGTTTGATTTCGTGTAAGTTGTTGGTGAAGATGGTTGAAATTACGAGTTTTTTTTTTTGGAAACGGAGGATTGTCGGGTAAAATTATTTATTCAAAATGAATAAAAAGCAATTATAAGCATGAGTCTAGTAAAATAAAAAAATCTCTCTTTGCAGCAAAGTGTATTTACGAAAAATCCAACGTAAAGACCCACACAGAAACAGCCATTTTTTACAGTAATGGGTTCATCGCAATTTGCTCAACCAACTTTTCCTCACCCCTTTACTTTGCAATATCTTACCTCGTGCAGCCTGTATTAGCACACTGCCCCCGAAAAACATTTCCCAAAGCCTTTCCTCCCAAATTCGACCCAGCGCCTTCCTCCAAAAGAACCTCTCTCCCAATTACATCCGCCTCGTGGGCTCAACAACAAAGCGCCCGCCGATCCATCGGATTCGTAAGCGACGCCTCACCACATACACACATCGCGGGCAATATGGATGCTCGCCGGGGCTCCCGGCGCGCGTCAAAAAGCGGATATACCGGCGCCGGCTGTGCGCGCTGTATCCTCACCTTGCGCGCCGCGGCACCGTCGCCGACGAGAGGGAACTCGCTCCGCGTCGCTGCTAATCGGTTAGACAATCGCGAGCGCGTCCCCGAGTAATTTGCCTGCGAGTGATTTCATTAGGCAACTTCTTGGGCGGAATTAGCGAGAGCGCGAGCGACTTTGATAATTCGACCCGCGACGGGACGGGGAGGGCCTTCTTTTGCGAGTTCGAGGCGAAGTTTCGGTGGCGGTGAGATGGTATTTAGTATGAATGGTAATTGTATATTCTCTTTTGTTTTATAGATATAATAGTGCTCGTCTTTGGGATAAATATTTTATTGCTTTTTCTATTATTAATTATGACAGACTTTACTCACTTGAGAAAAGCAAAGACAAAAGTGGAAAATTATTCATTTCTGTAACGGAGAGTATTCCATTTAAATAAAAAAGAAGGGATAACACTCCTAATTGAAAGTAACGTATGCGCTTTACTTCACTTATAACATTAAATTATCCTTAATATACCCTGGTGAAAAAAAGCGTTTCATAAATGGGAGAAAAATGGGCGATTTCCACCAGGGTAATTTGCCAGCAAAATACAAATGACTAGTCATTTCAACAAAATAATTTATTTCTCAAAAATAGCGTTCTTCCACCCTCCATCAGTTGTTATTGACCGAAAAATAAAAAAAAAACTAATTCAACAAACCCCAAAAACCGTGACCAACCAAAAATGCAGCCATCCATCAAACTTCGCATCCATCTCGCCGCCTCTCCGCAAGAGGCTGCTCTCACCCCCTCAGGATTGATTCGTCAAGCTGCCGGGGCGATTGCTTCGAAAGTTGCGCCGGCTGCGGCGTTATGCTGCGGCTCTCCCTCGGCCGCGGCCCTCGAGAATCGACTTTCGTCGCCGGCCAACTTACAGAGAGACGAGGAGAGATCCGAGCTCCGGGGATAAAATCTGGCGGACTTGCCAGAGGGCTGCCGCCGCCGCCGCGGAGAATCGCAATTATCTTGGTTAACACTTTACACGACAATTCGATAGCGATTGGGGGGAGAGAGGGAGGAAGTTCCGCTGCGGCTTTCAATTTAGCGAAAGTTTCTCGCGCATTACAACGCGCCTCCCCGTACGCCGCTGGGGGGGCCGGGGGGAAGGATATAGATAAGGCAGCCGCGCTCGGAGGAAATGAGAAGTTCGCGCACAGACGCGTGTACATTTTTTCCGGCGCTCTCGATCCCAGCCGGATATTAAATTTACTTTCGAATACGCGCGTGTGTATGCATATAACGAGACGCGAACTTCGCTTATTTAAAACTTCGCGGGGAGAGAAGCTAAGAGAGAGAGAGAGAGAGAGCCGCGCGAGAGACGGGAAACGTCTGCTTTGTCTGCGACCGCGAGCTGCTTGCGGAATATTAACCAACGGCTAATGGCGTGCTTCCGCTGCGCGAGCTTTATTTGCTGGCGTTCTTAGGAATGCTGATGCTGCTTTGGTGATTGTTAGGAGAGGTTTGTTGCGTAATTAGATTAGCGGTGGGTAAACTCGCGTCGAATATTTTTCATGGACAGCTTTCAAATTTAATTAAAAAAATCTTGTTAGCAACGGTACGTATAGATTTTTAATTAGAATGAAATCTGGATAATTCTTTTATGCCAGATAATATTGAGCGCTACTTTAAAGTTAAATCTGTCATAAATTTTTGTTACCAGAAGATCGATCGCTCTACTTTTTCGAAATACTTTATAATTTACAATTTTTTTTTCTTTGACTTGATACAATTTCCAATTTAAAGTACAACTCAATTTCCAGCAATTCGAAACAATTATAAAAAGCGTTTTTTGTTTTTTAATTTTAAATAGCCCGTAACAATAACAACAAAAACCCCTTATCTCCTTTATAAAGTTTAGAAATTTATAATCTCTATCGAGGACAGGCGAGTTAAGCTTGAAAGAAAAAAGCTTAACGGCACTGCCAATATCAAAACTTCAGCAGTCAGAACTACTTCGACATTAATAAGTTTACTCGCTCGCGTGTTTATTTTCAGTTTTACAACTCGCGGCAAAGGCGCACTAGGCGACCGGAGTCGCTGTAACGCGCGGGTCGTTATATTTTTTGCAAACAACGCCTCCGGTTACTGCCGCGTCGCGCTCGACGTTAAAAAAAAAAGAAGAGCGCAACTTTTTGTTTAAAAAAAGAAAGAGAAGGAAAGCAAAAAAAGAGCGCGCGGAATCTCCGGCAAATTGAAATATGACGCGAGAACCCCCGGCGCTTGGAATGCTTTTTCGCGCCAAACGGCGCGGTCTGCCGACGCGCAAAAAAGGCTCGAAAGGCTTGCTCTCTCGTTTACAGCTGTTGGGCGAGCGCGGCTTGGTAGGCGCGAAACCTAGATGAAACTAGACACTTGCCAGCCGCGTGAAAATATGGGGTAGACTTACTGGGTGATCGATGCCCGGGATGAACTGGAAAGAGCGTATTCTTGTTAGGAGATGAAATCTTAAACCGTTTCGTCCTGAAATGCCCTAAATTTTTCCTTTTTCTTTCCAGGGTGCTGTTTCGAAGGAAAAGCAATGAATCATTTTGAAACTATTATTCTTATTGTATTTTTGTCTATTTTTCGAATCTGATTCAAATATCTGCTAACTGATACTATTTTTAAAAAATGGTTTAGCATAAGAAGTGAATTTGTAACATGTTTGTTTAAATATCGGTTGTTTGAATATGAATCCGTGCTCAAATCATACTGAATTTTTATATTTGATGACATATTTAGTTGTATTTAACGATAGGATGGTCTGGGTCCAAATTTAAATATGGCCGATTCAGGAAAAATTATTTCATTCGTAAATTTTTTCTGTTTTTTCGAGATAATTTACTATTGCTCCGCTTTACTTCATACATATTTGCTTATTTAAAAAATGGCAATAAATATCACATATCTGAGACCAGATTTGAAAAGTTCAGATAAAAATATAATAAGAATAGCAGTCTCAAAACGATTCATTGATTTCCCTTCAAACAGCACACTGGGAAAAAAAGAAAAAATTTAGGACATTTCAGGACCAAACGGGTTAAAATTGGAAATGAAAGCATTAAACTGTGGAAGGAAAAAGGGTGGATTGGAGTCTTCTAAGTCAAGTAAAGTTTTTAATTATTTAAAAAAACAAAATTATAGTCGTGAACGCGAATCCACCAGAGTAGAAATCATCAGCAGTAACGAACAATTTTTACGTATATAATAGTAAAAAAGCTACAAAATTAAAACAGGCTAAAACAGCGTTAACTTTCAGTAAAAAAAAGGGTAAGATAATAATCTCGAAGGAAATATCGTTTCTGCATCAGTTGAAGAAAGATAAAACTAAGGGGCGGAGAGTTACAAAAGGCCGGCGTTTTTTCGCTAAAGTAAGCAAAATTGGCCTATAAAACTCGGCATTAAAACCTCTCCGCCTTAAAAGCATGCAAAAGGGATTCTCTGACGGTTCGGGCCAATTAGAATTAAGTCACTTTGATACCGGCGGCAACATTAAAAGGAACATTACAAGCGAGTTTACCGCCTCGCAGCAGTCGGCTAGTTGAACCTATCGTGATTTCAACTTGCAGACTTTTATTGAAAAAAGCAGCAGTAAAAGGGAATATTATTGCGTTACTGCCCCTATTCGCCCTGGGAGGACCGACTCTCGTTTCGCGCGAACAAGTTACACTGTAACTTTTTTTTTTTTAATTTTTTTCTCCGAACGTTCGTGATTTCTTCTTTATTGTCCGTAGCTGCGATCGTCGGATTATTTTATTTAAATTTTAATTGGGCAAGTATTTATAAAAAAGGTATTACATTGGTAAAAGAAGAGTGATATTTTTTTGTGGGCGATAAAAATTGTTTTGATAAGAATAAAGCTTAAAGTCTGGTAAAAATTTCGAGCCGTAGATTAAAGCAGAGTTACTTTAATAAATTTGAAAGTTGGGCTGTGATTAAAATTTGAATTGCGCGATTAAAATTAATCGCAGTTTTTACCTTGTTTATGGGCTGCGCGTTTTTCTACTCTGATAGGATGATAGCAATCTAAATCACTTAAGGTGTAGATAAATAAACATAATTTCAAACTGTACATACTTAAACTTAAAAATTACGGTTACTCGAAAATCATGTATAATTATACATAAGACCCAATTTTCTATTTTTTAATTTATATAATAGTTTGCAGAGGTTAGTTCGAAGGTTGGTGTAAATATTTAAAATGCTTTATATAATTTCATCTAACCATTATAACGTTTCAATACTTTTATTTGTAGGTGCTAGGTGTCGTAACCACAAGCGTTGAAATTACAGTCCTGAATGCAAACCACAGCGGAAGAGATAAAGTATTTAAACTAAAATCTATAACATATACTCTTTTTGCGAAGCGACAATGATTGAACGGTGTTATAAAGTTTATTTCCATTGATCAAACTTTTCAAAGTTTATGTTTAAAAGTAATGTACATGGCGTGAAAAATAATTTCGTATTCGTTCAAACGATATTGCATCTTTTATAGTAGGGGAAAGGCTGGAAAATTTCGATATTTTATATTTACTCATCTGTATACTGAAAGTTTCAACGAATTCAACAGACTATAGTTTCAGATTAGTTTGTTAATTTAAAGCCTTAAGACAACGGATTACAAAGCTCTCGAATGGATCATGAATAACAGTATGCGAATAAAAGATGATGAAATTTCGATCATGGCGGGTCATCTCCTGACTACGCAAGCAAGTTTGTTTGGTCCAACAGCAATAAAAAAGCCTTACGCGAGTTCTTGAAGTAAGTTCAAGGTACTTAAATAGAACTTAGGGATAATAAAGTTTAAATGCCAAGAAACCAAGGAATAATGAAACTTTCTTTTATATTTTCAGATTAAAAGAGGCTAAGTGCTTAGAAACACCTTCAACAATACAATGGGGATCTGGAATGCACTTTTAATTTCATCTTCCGCAAAATGAAATAAGTTTCTTAAGATAATCAATTTTTAAAGTTTAAAATGAGAGAATTAAGTGTAGTATATTTATTGATTTATAAAGCACTCTGCTTTTTCTTCGAGATCCTTTTTTATGAAAAGAAGAAGAATGTAAAGTTAAGATTATTCATTTATGCAAAACATTAGACGTTAAAGAAGTGAAGAAAATAATCGCAGTATAAAAGAGCAAATTATTGATGGTAAATGAATTAAATTGTAATTGATTTATTCAAGAATCTTTTGCTAGATTATTACTATTTCAGTAATGAATTTTTCACGAGTTTCCGAAAAAAATAATCAAAACTTTCAGACAATAATTCAACCTTACACAACAGAAACTGTCCGAACCGTATTCCCAAATCATTTTACTTATTAACTATCCTCAATAATTTATCGACCCAAACTGCCGCTCACAAACAACGACCGTCCAAATCACGATCCGGCAATCAGACACCTCAACCGCAGATTCCTCCAGAGCGGGCAAAAAGCCCCGCACAGATTCCTGGACATATCGGTGACGAAATCGCGTCACCCCGAGGCTTCCCCCCGTCGCCCTAATCTCCCGAGTCTGGCTCTCTCTCTCTCTCTCTCTCTCTCTCTCTCTCTCTCTCTCTCTCTCTCTGTCTCTCTCTCTCTCTCTCCCTCTCAC
>JAWWEM010000010.1:27379394-27408508 GCA_035582935.1 Ormyrus thymus
AAGTTCACCTTACTGTCAAAATCGCCCGAGATTCCCTCAAATATAGGGGTAATTTTTCTCCAAAATTTTTCTGCGTGCACACACCGTTAAATTGCAAAACTTCCTCCTCCCAACAGACAAAAGCAGGCAGCCACTCTCATAGCATGCCATGAAAACCCGATCGCAAGTCCCGCCGTCGAAGGGTAATAACTCCCGCGGACGCTTTAAAAAAATCGGCAAACTGGAGCGAGAATAAAAGCTAATGACAGGTAATTGAAGAAAGCGAAAATTGACGAGGGAGAGCAGCAGCAGCAGCAGCAACAGCCGCGGCAGTTAATAACAGCTCTCTCTCGGCGTGTCCGCAAGTTCCCCTCGGGCGAAGCTCAAGATATATCCGCCCGGCGGCGGCGGCGCGTGCACGTGACGTGCCGTCTGCGCCGCGCGCCGCACTATCGATACTCTATCGCGATAAGGCCTCGTCGCTGCAGTTTTTTTCCAGAGCTCTCGGCCCCGATAACCGAACGAGGACGCCTGACGTCAGGGCTCATGAATATGCGCGCGAAGGTGGCCGGAAAAATCGGCCGGCCGGCCGGCCGAGTCCGGCTCGCCGTGAACTTTGACCGAAAAAAATTTCGGCGAAAAAATGAAAGTCAGCTGGTAGTCTCGAATACAGGCAGAATCGGACTGTTCTGCGGAATGCACGGACGTCGTACCCCTAGACCACAGGCTGACTGATAGAAAATAAGCGAGTAAGCTAGATAATCCGCGGCCGCGACGGAGGTATAATAAGCGCGACAGCTGAGCGCGTCCGGAGAGCGGGGGACGCCTGACTCGCTCTCTTTTCTCTTCCATTTACGTAATTGCTTCTTTCGATCTAATTGGGCCGATCGATTCGTCTTGAGCTGGATTACTCGGGGACGGGAGACGGAGTGCGGTTTTGTTTAATTCCCCTGGAGCCGGTTAATTGGGGCGACGCGACCGCTGCCCCTCAAAGGGAATTGAAGGATTTGCGCGGTGATTTTTATTGGGCAGCGAATTAAAATCGCGCAGTGCTTGATTTATCAGTCTGCGATTGTGACTGATAATTCGGGGTATAAATAGGTGTTGCGATAAATTTTGTGATTCAATTTTCTGGCATCGAATTATTGGGTTTTGTTTGGAACTTTTGTCGAGTTGTATTTGCTTCGTAAACAGAGACGGTATCATTTGTCAGCTGCGTATAACTTGTCATGAATCGGAACTGCATTTACCGAATGTCGGTAAGGTACGGAAGGAAATAAATAAGTCATTCCGGAATTATAATAAAACAGAGTTTGTACTTTTAAATCTATTACATATTTTACAATGAAAATGCATTTATTAATAATAATACGAAGAAAATGATATTTCTAATTAAATATAATTCATCAGTACGTTACTTATCCTGCTTGAAAATTAAAGTAAATGTAGGTTGCGTATCGTAACATTTGCATAATGGTAATAATAAATCTCGTAATAACAAGAACGGCTTAGTCTCCAGTTACTCTTACTTACCTTATTTCCTAACAATAATTCATGACATTTCATAAATTATTAAAATTATCCAGAGCCCTGATAGAATCGTTAACAAGTGTTTAGCTAATTTTAAGTGAGTTTTGTAGTTAAAAACGACAGATTGCTATTATTTATTATCATTATAAAATAATTAAACATTTTCTTCCTGAGTATATTTTAATATAAATAATATTTTATCTTTTAACATGATCTTCCAACATTTTCCATTCAATTTAGGCAACAATTTTACCTAAAAATGGCTCCATTTAAAGAACACGTTAAAATTAACCAGCGAAATTGATTAATTTTCTACCAGTGAGAAATTCTAGCTAATTTCAAAAGAACTGTGTGTAAGAAAGCTCTTCACGACAGCTAAGATATTGAATTTAGAAAGAAAGAACTTAATAGTAGTCTCTGCTGTCGGAATTGACTTTTATTATAAATGAAAATTTATTTAAAAAATAAACCGACCTTTCGGCTCTTTTGGGAGCCCTTAATTCTCAAGCGTATCAAAAAAGATATAAAAAGTCTTTTACAAATATCTGACACTTATTTCACAACTAGAACATTTAAACTTTACAAAGTTCACATACATTTTTCTTAAATAATTGTTCTAACCAAAAAATAAATAAACTTATATTTACTAGAAACTTATCTTCTTAAGCGTCTACGATGCTTCGAGAAAAAGGTACTTTTAATCCCACATAAACATCAGGACTAGCGTGAAATGTCCTATTTAATTATCTGGCGCAAATTGCAGCTCTCGCAGCTCTATCATTAAAGAGTCCTTGTATTTTCCGCGGAAATGACTGCTACCATTGTTTTCGAGAGATTAGCTAAATTATAGACGCGAGGGAAAACTTTCAAGTAAATTATCAGAGATATAGGCGAAATAAAAACGCGCACGCGACCGAACGATATTTTCTTGAAATTTACGTCGCATCTACTTTATGGAATTTAACGGAATCGCTATCTGCTATTGTTTTATTTTGTCTTGTCGGGAAGTATTTTAACTTGTAGGTTTACAAGGGTCTCTTAACTGCCGGAAAATAGATATAGACGTGAACCTCTAATCTTCGTATTGGTCGGGATAATTTACAACGGTTACTTAGTAATGCACTGTCGATAATTATCAAGATGCAGATACAAAGTATAATCTCAGAGGTAAATAGGATTATTCATGACGAAACTATGCAACTTTCTTTACAGTTTTACCAAAAAACAAAATAACTTTCACTCCTTGTCAAATTTTGATCATAAGCTTGCCTATCTTATCTTCCTATCTCTTTTAAGTATTCTGGCTAGCTGTGACATGCAATATTATGAGAATAAAAATGAGCAGTCTCACTTTTCGTTTTGCTCTTTTGGCTGCTAAGTATCAGTAAGAAATAAGTTTAGTCTTTGGAAGTTTGCATTTTTAATAGCTTATTATTACAGGAAGAAGATATACACATTCAATTTTTATTTAAAAAATATTCCATTTTTTAATTTACAATTAAATTTTTTATTAAACGAAGTTAGTAATTGGCAAAAAGTAAGAGGTCGATATTAAGAGTTCCATCTTTGTTTCGGAAGAACCGTTTTTGTGCAAAATTACAAATCGTCGGTAAGCAGATTGTACATTATATTTTTTAACACTCCAAATTCCCGACACAAAATTTTTTCCCAACACTCTTTCAAAAAATTACATAAACGTTGAAATTACCCGTGCAATTGATAATCATCGCAAGATAAATGCCAATTAAAAGATAAACACGTTGCTCGCACGCATCGCTCATCCCGTCATTTCCTTGGAAAAACAAAAGGGCCGCTGCAGAAAACGAGCCGGGTGATTGGGTCTTTGTAAAAGGCAAACACAGCATCCGAGCCCGACAAACTCGACGATCGAATTAATACATGCGCCAAATTAGAATAATCGAATATTTACGCCCGAGATATATCCTTCCTCTCCCTCTTTCGGTCCGTCGCGGACAGACGGGGCCGCGCGTTTTCGCCGCTCGACGACCGTCCTTCCGTTTTTGTCCGTTTTGATCGAGTAATAGAAATGCGAACTCGACAATGAAGCATCCGCGCGTATTTGTCGCCCCGACTGTTTGGTCAGTTTCAAACGAGTTTCGCAGCGCCGGGATGCGGTTTCCACTCATTCATTCGGCACTCGTATAAGTACTTTTCGCCGCGCAAAGCCCCAAGAGATTCTATTATAAATTAGGCAAATTTTCGCGCAAACGCTCCGGTGCTTTCATTGACGCTGAACGCTTTGTTTTTTTCGTTCTCTAAGCTTTGACTCTTGCATGACTGCGTGGCGTGGTAATTCGTGCGTGGAGTGATACGTCGGGGGTGATTAAGTTAAGAAGCAGCTTCGGATTAAGATTTGATAAGCTAATTATTGTCAAGGGTTGATTATGAAATTTCGGGTGTACCTTAAACATTATTCCATCCGTTTCTAAGTAACATTTTAATAAATGCCAAGTGCACTTAATGGGATTTAAAAAAGCAAACTAAATTATTAGCCAAAGCGCTGCTGGTGCAATATTTATGACACTATGATCAAAGTTACAAGTTGTTACGAAGTTCTATTGCGTAGAGTTGCGTGGATCTGCTCGGCAGCGACGTTAAAAAAGTAAAAAAGCACTAAAAAAGTACTAGAGAGAAGTTTAGTCCAGTAAACGGGCAGCGAGAAGAGTTATTGCGTTTTAATTGTAACTACCTCTAAAAGGGGTGAAAAAATAGTGCTTGATTCGCTGCTAATGACGCTTATTTTTCTACTATTGACCTCTGATGTAGATGAGAGAAAAAGACAGGGACACAATGTTGAAAACGAACACAAATAATAAATTAAACACAGGGGGACTTTTCACGACAAAACAAACACGTAACACTTGGCCTATTGTACTGGCCGCTGCTAATGCGCTCATTTATTATTCTGCGTTCAGCATAACCCAATAATCCGGCGCACTGATCGGCAGAAAAACCAGTGTCCCACAAATCAGCGACGACGATATCCGTGTAAAAAAAAAGTCTACGGAAGGTTCCTGGAAAGTCTCGTTAAAGTCTGACTAGTTAAGTCCATTGCCAGTGCGGGAAAAGTTTGGCTACGGCCACTATCCCATCAGACTTTTACTTTTTTTCTTAAGTCTAGCCTTTTTTTTCTTAAAATCTGCCTGAAGTCTCGCCCAGATCTGTCAGATATCAGCAGCTTTCTTAACTAAAAATGCGTAGAATTTTATAATCAGAATAAATTATAATATTATAATAAACTGTTTATTATTGCTAACAAATTGATTAAATTTGATTATTATAGTGTTTATAATGAAGTTTTTATTTTTCTCGAATTGCGCAATGTGTTGCACATATTCGTTAGCGTCCTCCTATACCGGAACAACGGTATAATCTTGACTCGGCCGGGATCGCCGAGAATAACTTGGGAACCATATCTCCTAAGGAGATTGATCTCTAATTTGCGATGTCAGAGGGGTCTTCCTTTTTATATGTATATAAGGATAGTCCGGGAGCTTCCCCAGATGGACGGGGATACCTCCAGCCACCACACGGTGCTGTACAGGGCGGTAAGGACGTGGACACCTGGATCAAGTGTGGCCCAGTAAACGGGCAGCAAGACTATAATTTGATCTTAGCCGAAAGGCCGAAAAGCGATGATCTGCAATCTTTTTCATGCCCTCTTATGCTCTCAATGTGACTAGTTCGCTTTCGGGTACCCGTTCCCGCCTAGCTGAAAAAACGTCGCACCGAGTTTCTTCGGGCGGTGGGGCGAAACCCCGGTTGGAGGACGCGCACTGCCACTTTCTCAAATTTTGAATGAGCAACCGGTTCTTCCCACATATGTATATTCACTATTTTTAGGTTTTTTCTTTAAATGATTATTCCAATAAAATCTTGATTTTTTTATCAACTACTGCGTGCTAGAATTTTTCTAGAAACATAATTCAATATTTTATGATTCCAGTTTTAAGCATTATAATTTTAGAACAATTTAAAATGCACTATAAATAATATAATTATTTTCTGTACATTAAAAAATAGAACGTAAAGATTATTCGTATAAATAAGAAAACGCGAGAGAAGCATCAATTAAAAAATGCAGCATTCGCAGCGTTCGCCATAAACCTGCCCGAGAAACCAATTTCGTTATCATCCGCTTTTTTGCATTTTTCGATATATCGACGTTCTATTTTTGGTTAAACGCGCGTAAAAATTCTTTCATTAACTTGCCGCCGTCGAACGGTTTGCATAAAGGGTATATGTACGTCGGAGTATTATTTTTCACACGTATCTCCTGGCGCAATTGCACAGAAATGTTTTCCGCGATAATCGAACAAAATGTTTAAGCTACGTCAACTAAAGTCTGAGTTATCTTCGGCCTGCTCTATCTTATCGCTCGTGAAATTGAATCGTTCCGCACCAATAATACTTTGAAGCATTTTGAAAGTATCGATTAAGCTAATTTGAAAGGCAAATAGTTTGTTGATAATAGAGTTTCTGAAATCTAGTGATTTAAATATGTTTTGTACCTGAATTGACAACTTTCGTAAGTGTTGTTTGTTTTAATGAGTAAACTACTTAATTTTTGTCTTATTTTAAAATTTGTTAATAAAACTTTGTCGAGGTATCAATGCCGTACGCATAAAAATTCAAGAGAGTTCTCTTAATGAGGAGACAGTATACACTGAGAAAAATAACAAAATAAAATTACTATTTTTTGTGGTAACCAAAGGACAGACTCAAATTATCGCCAATTTTACAATAATAATAGAAAAAATTACTATTTAACATAGTCATTTTTAAAACAGTCATAATAATTTTTCTATTCAAAATATTAATTTTGCTTCCTCAAAGAGGAAGCATTGAGATAGTAATTTTTGGAGTTGTTCGAACAACGGGTTATAATTGTATTTTAAGGTGTCAGGAACAAGAATAAATGGTTTTTGAAAAATGTCTGTATAGATGTGTGTGTGGGTGTGTGCGTGTGTATGTATACGCCTGGATCTCAGCTTCTACTGAACGGATTTTCATCGTTCACGATTTTTCTCAGTGTAAAAAAGCCGCTGTCAATTCATTGGCACTTAGCTTCCTCCTAACTAATTTATCGTTCCAATAGTATCTCCGAGATTCGCGAAAAACAGTCGATTCAATAACGTAATTTATTTATTTTTTAATTATAATTTTATTTTTATACGTCCATTTTAGAATTTAATTAACAGCAAACAAAATTAAAATAGAAATTTTCGTATTGGAATATTTAAAGTCCTGAATAAAAGAATTTTTGAAACTCCAGTCAGAAAGCTCAATTTCGCGCAAGCTTGAATAAAAATGCATGTGCTAAATCAAGCTTTATACAAGTCGTATCAAAAAATAAGGTTCAATACAAGAGCAAAAAGGTGATTTTAATCTGGAGTTATCTTTTCAGACTATCTTCGTTTGAAGAAAATTAAATAAAAATTTTCAGCAAAATGACTTTTCGCTAGGGACTATTAGTCAAAGAAAAGTAATTTTTATATTTGATTTGAACTATATTACTGAAACTAATATATATATATATATATATATATATATACATAATTGCGATGACATATCATTTAAAATCGTTATAAGCCAAAAAATAGTAGATGACTTTTAAAAATTCTTTTCAATTTTGAAAATTAAAAAAAAAATAAAACCTTTTTTGAATTAATACGTTTCATAAGTTGAAAATATATACAGCTATAAATATGCAAAAGATCTAACTTTTCTCACAATTTCAAATGAATTAAAGCATTCTTACTTCCGTAATCTTTGGTCATAGAAAACTTTTTTTCAATTTTCAACTTTTGTACTCAAAAACTAGTTGACAAAATCGTTTGAAAATTTTACGAATTATAGCTATATGTATTCTTAATTACCAAAATTTCTTTCAGAGCAGTTGGTACTTTAATTTAAGAGTTATAAGCTTTTTAATAAAAAGCACGTTTTTATTCAAATTTAAATTTAAATTAAAGAAAATATTTTTAAGAAATAAAAATTTTTTAAGAATATTTTGCTACACTTTTATAAAGCTAAACTTTGAAAACAATTAAAATTTAAATTTAAGTGAATATTTTTAAGAAATAAACCAAATAAAAAACATAAATATTTAATATTTATACCGGCCTTCCAAAGAAATACTGAACAACCGCACATGAAATCGCGCAAACGTATCTCTCCCGCAAAAGTGCCGAAAAGAAAAAGCTCGCCAGATAAATCTCGCGGAAACAATGAGCGAAAGGTAATCACGATCATTCGTTAACTCGATCCACCGCGGGAGCAGCTGCAGCGGCAAAAAAAGTGGGCCTCAATAAATCCGGGAGCGAAAAAAAAAAACAACAAGCGAGGAGCGTTATTATTCACGGCCGCAGCCATCAATCGACGGTGCGCAGCCCTGAATGGAAATATATTCCCTCTCGTCTAGCAGACGACGAACGCGTAATTGTAAACGCGCGCGCTCGAGGCAATTCCGAGCGGCGCGAGATACGGATAAATATGTATATTGGCTCTCGGGACGGGTCATCCGCAGTTATCGCGACAACTCTCGTCGGGGCGTAAATACGTCATCCGCACGCGCGGGCAGCGAGTCGTTCGGGAAAGAGAGAGAGAGAGAGAGAGAGAGAGCAGCGATGGAACGCGGATAAATTCGGAAAGGTGCGAGATGTGGAGAAGGAGGAGAAGGGACGGCTGCCTTCTCGCGACGCGGGTTTAAGGAACTTTGGATCTGTGCTTCGGCCTGCGTGTTTTAGTTGGGAAACGGTTCGTGCGGCGATTGGAAATGTTGAGTAAGAGGAAGTGGAGTGTTTGAAACGGAACGGGCGAAACTGAAGGCTTACATATAGAAATATTTGGTTTTTGTGAGGAGAGTATTTTCGAACGCTGAATCGGGGCTGTATTGTTTTATATAGTTTCTGACTATTATTTATTTAACCATCAAACGTGTTTGTTTACAAATACCTGCATGCTTTATATTCAGCAATTAATTGTTACTTATGCAATATCTATATTTCGTATCGTACGAGAAACGTTGACTTTAAGCTTTAAGAAAAATAAATGTAAAACCACGCAAACTAAAGCAGATTTCTAAAACTAGTCGCAGATTTTCAAAACAAACGAAGCCACTCTTATTCGTGCAAGAAAATCCACCAGCACGCTGACCAGTGCAAACGCACAGCGTACAACCGAGTGCAAAATTCCCAAGCTCTTATCAGTGACTAAGAGATTCCTCGCCCGAACTCCGTCAACAAAGCCAAAGCGCGACGTATCGCAGCGAGCGAATTAATTAATTAAGAAGATCCTCCTCCCGCGGCGCTTACGTAATTTTGTTTTCCCGCGGCGAGCGAACCGCAGAGAGGCAAGAGGATACATCCAGTCGGACGCGCACACCTGACACTCGCGCAGGTAATCATTGCGCCGATACCGTCCGTCCATTGTCGCCGCCGCCGCTCCTTATCCCGCTTTTTCGCTGCCCCGCTCCCGGCGCGCTTTTTCCACCGAGAGTTCATATCGCCGCCGCGCAAAGCCCGACGTGCATCGGATTTCGTGACGCGAATTCGCGCGGCCCCGCTGAATTCGTACGTTCTCCGAAAGGTCGAAGCCCCGACTGGAATATCTTTTTTCCGCGAGCCCCGCGCGTGCATTTCGACATTGTTATTCGCGTTTCGCGAGGCCGCCGCGCGCTTGTTTAAAAGCCGAGAGCTTTTTCATGGAGATCGACCGGGCAGATACGCCGCCGCGCTCGCTGCGATTTCGGCCGCGGGCGATCGATTATTTTTTATGCAGATGGGAGGAAAATGTTGGAGCTGCCGTCGCGGCGTTAAACTTGTAATGTGAATTGAGGCTCGATCGAGGCACGAATAATATCGCGCTGGGCAGTTATGCAAATCGGAAGGCGATCGTCAATTGAGTTTTAGAGATATTTCAAATAATACAGCCGTCGGTCGAGTCCGTTGCATCGTTTTCAGAGATGTTGTTTTCTTCTAAATCGCAAAATGTGCTTTGAGAGTTGTGGAGCTGGGAAATATTCAGAAGCTGCTTTTATCGAAACAGGAAAGGCTTTAATTCACATGTCAGAATTCATATGAGAACGAAAAATAATAATGCAATCTTCGGCTATTATTTCAGCGCGTGCACTTTTATTTAAATGCTTTCTGTTTTTCAATTAAAGGCCGCTACATAAGAAGTACTCACATGTGATTATATAATTATTTAAAAAAACGCAACTCATTAATAATACGTAATACAGCGTGCTTCACTATTAAATTTGCGAGTCAAATGGAAAAAAAATTCTTTTATAGTTACAAGTTTTTCATTCAACTTTCATTAGATACAAAACGGACAACACAATCGTTATATAATAAAAAAATTCAAAAACGTCAGCTCCAGCTCGCTTCCATTAAACTTTACATATCTACCAACATAACAAAATGACCCCCTTCCTCGTTCCAACGACAGCAAATTTTTCCGCCCCCGTTAGAAAACAGCACGATTATACCGAGCGTCAACAGCCCCGTCGCGAGGTTCATTTCTCGAATGATTGACGAAAGCGAACGAGAGCCCAGTAAATCCACTTAGCCGCCCAGCGGAATTAAAACTGACACAATTCCGCTCGCGACGCGACGCGACGTAACGTCGAGCGAATAGAGGGAGAGAGAAGAAAAAAGAAGCGGCGCGTCGTCGCGTACGCGAGCGAGCGCATCTCGACCGCACGCGAGCGCGAATCAAGACGCGCATGTGATATTAGATTAGCGTCTCCATGACGATGCGCTAGGAAGGAAAGCCGAGTGCCGCCAGTGAGCGCCGGACGGTCGGACGCGCGGAGACGCTTTTTAAGTGTAATAGGCCCCGCTTTTCGGGATGAGCTTGCCGGTCGACTGGGGGAGGAGGTGCTTTCGGCGCGCTGGAGTTGGCTCGGGGGGAGCTGGGAGTCAGCTGCTTCTCGCGAGCGTTGGGCGAGGTTGTGCAATCTGAGAGGTCTTGCGTTGGTGCGGAGTATAGTGTTTCTCATTTTGTTTGTCGAGGATACGTCGGATGAGTACCCCGTAAGGTTTTTTGGTGGGTGTTGGATGAGACGCGTTTTTGTTTTGTAGCTGACGGGTGCTAATTGTGCAGGATTTGTTTAAAAGGTAAAGTGAAAAAAGTTGAAAAGAGCTCGGACATTACGTGACTGTGAATGAATGAAAGTAGAAAGCATCGAAATTTATCAGAATTCAGAGTGGATTTTTGCAAACTTGCCAAGGCTTTAATGAAATATTTTAAATAATATTTAGAAAGTATTGAAAGTAAAAAAATTAATACGTAAGTTTGTTCTGAATAATTTTGTATTTTTCATTTATTAATAAAGTTTCATAGGCTTATGTTTATAAAACATAAATGATTTGAATGTTTTTTCTCAGTATCCAACATTAAGAGGCGCGAAAACCAATTTTTGCAGTTATTTATAAAACGAAAAAATTTCGACAACATATCAAAAACCTCTCGGAAAATAATACTTTCAACGCTAAAATGTGAAAAAAAAATTCTCTTATCCACTGCACCCCACTGACGCGCGAAATAATTCACTTTCAAATCGATCATCCACGTACAGAAAATTACCTGCACTCCACAGTAAAAAAGAAAAAAACACCGCAGCGAAAAAATTCTCGCGGTTTCGCAACCCGTCTGCTTGCATTACACATATCCATCCGCAAAAGAAGTCCTCCATCCAACGAGTCGTTGAATTAACTATCCGGTCACCTCACTTATCGGCTCACTACCGAAACCCCTCGCCGCGCCGCGCGGCACGTGCACACCTCAACGATCTCCGCGGCTGCCGTCAGTCCAAAGTCTGCCCTCGGCAATCGCGCGGCAGCGAGCCGTCGTAATTAACCAAAAAATGCTCGGGACGAAAGCAGCGAGCCCTTCTCCCCGACGGGGGAGACGAATTAATTGCTCGGCGGTTGTGTGCGCGCACACTCGCGGCTCGATCGCTCAATGGGGATCGATCGGAGCGGAAAAACGCGGGGCGAGGCGAAAGCGCCGCGGCGACATTGGCGCGGAAGCCGGTCAAGCGAGCTCGCGGCCTGCCTTGATTAGTTTATATTGCCGTGAACGTGCGGCCCGCCGCGGTGAGCGTTGTCGCGCGCGGCTTTTTGTCCGCTGCCGCGGTTGCGCCGCGATTTGCGAGCCGCGGCTCTCGCGCGATATGCAGATGCGAAGCGCGACGCGGATTCTTTAGAGCGCCGAGCGTCCGGTGCGTATTTGGTAGGAATGGCGCTTGGAATTATGCGATCGAATGCGATTTCGCGGCTGAAGTTTTATCGGCACGAGTATCTTGGAGTGAAAGTGCGATTGTTCGAGTGAGAAACGAAATCTTTAAGTTTTTAATTTTGATTGAGAGAAGAATGAAAATATTTAAAAACAAAAATGATAACGTCAATTTTATCATCTAAATGCTTTTTGTTATTTTTCATACCGTCGCTAATATTTATTGAGAATTTCAAATCGGAACTTTAATCGCGAGTAAACATGTTTCTGCGATAAATTTAAGGTCAGATAACCATAAAAGAATTGTCATTCCGTTTGCATTGTTATTGAGTATCCTACAAATTCTAGTAGGTCAAAATATTCGATTGCAATTTATTAATTGTTGCGAGTGCAACGTTGGCCAAAAATATGTTTTATTATAGTTGTACACTATTCGTTGAATTGTATTTATTTAATAAATAAAATCATTAAATTTTGTAAATTTTGGAATTATCTTATGTCCGGGACAAAAATTGCAGACGATAAAAATGAATAATCTGAATGCAAATTATTCTTTTCATATACTAAATTTAAGTGTCACACTGATAAAAAAGTTGAATTAAAATAAAATTTCGTCTATAAAAAGTGTCATCAAATTAAGGACGAATGCTATTGAATTTATATAACAAAATATTTTATTTAAATAATTTGTTCATATTTAATTCAATAGTTTTGTCGCGGCGTGACTAAAGCTGTACCACATTTTATACATTTAGATAACTTTCAAATAGCGTTAATACAAATTGCTTCGTTTTTCAGTATATCGATTTTAGCGTTAAAATAAAATATTTAAATTTAAATGATTCGTCATAATTTGATTTCCACCCTGTCGGAAAAACCTGGTAAAATGGTGCAAATACACACATATAACCCGATACCGGTATCGGGTTATATGTGTGCATTTGCACCAATTTTACCAGGTCCTTATAAGGTTTTATCGGACTTTTTCAATAGGGCAGCAATCGACCGGCGCCTCCTGAAACCTTCGGAAAATGTTTTCTTTGCGCGATTCATCGAGTGCCAGTTCATCCGGCACTGACGAGGATTCTTTTGGCTGGTGGATTGGTGTTGAAGTTCAAGTAAGATTTCAATTTAATCCTTCATGATTTTCCATGGCTTCTTTTAAATTTATTCTATTCTTTATTAATCCCTTTATATCGATTATTAATTTTTTTAAATTCAATTATAAGAGACCCTGCCGCGGTTCTTTAACAAAGAGGATTAACACGTTCGTGACTATGTACTTGTGCATTATTTTATATATAGTTTTTTAAATGCTTTCGTTAATAAATAGATTCTACGTTTAAACCTTTCCTGCCATAAAGACGACCGGCTTCGTCCCAAAATATAACTCCCCGCTTAAAAGTCACCGTCTTAAATCCAACGAATCGGTCCCACTTTCTCACCGCCCAAATGCCCCGCAGACAGCGGAGCCGCCAGCCATCACCCCGACAGCCTCGGCGAAGCCCGCCGCCTCCGTCTCCTCGGACTGCCTGAGCTCCTCGTACTCGGCAGCCTCGAGCAGCGACGACTACGCTCTGCTCCGGGCCAGCCAGCAGCAGCAGCGGTCCGTCCCCTCGGAGGACGGCGCCGAGTGCATCGAGCTGCGCTCGCTCGGGGAGCTCGAGCCCGACGCGGGCGGTAACGATCGGCGGCCGCTCTGCTACACCCCCGAGAGGCTGATTAGAAGCGAAGATTATCGGATAGTCGCGCCTTCGCCGAGATTCTACCCCACCCATGCGGACTTATCGACGCAGAGCCGCGTCGCCGGCAGTTTCCCCGCCGGGGACCAAGTCGAGGCCGACGGCAAAATTGGTAAGGACGCGCCCCGGGTCGAGGAGCGCATCCGGAACTCGGAAGGGGGGGGCTTTGTAGGTTTATTGGCAGGAAGCTGCCGCGATAAGCGGATTCGCGAGTACTTGCGGGTTTTGCTGGTCGATTTTTTTTTTACTGTGAGGACGAGGGATTGTTTGAAGGCGAATGAAATTTTTATTTGGGAAGGTTATTGAATTTTGACGGAGAGGAAGGGATTAGAATTTTATAAGTGAAGAGTCGAAATTGGTAAAAATTTTGATAATCGTATTGAAACAAAATATGTGCTGGCAGCAGGATTCAGAGGAAATTTAATAAATTTTATTTATTTTAAGGCTTGATTTTTTATATTAAATGTATTGAATGAAAAGACAAAAATTTCAAAGCAACTTTAGAAAAATAATTTTTTTCAAATACCAGAAACCAAGATTTTTGAAAACATATTTATTTAAATTCAGTTTTGAATAATGATGCTTAAAAGATGCATTCGTTCGCATTCATTATTGACAAAAACATAACGAAATGGAAATATTTTCTATAGATTGTCCCATCACTCGTCTGCTTTGAAAAATAGTATAAAGAAGAGATCCAAATAGAGTCTGCGGGCGGATCTCCATGTTGCCTGTTCGGCGTACCTGCAAAAGCAGCAATTTAATTTACCGAAAGATTGGCTCGATATCCCGAGTCAATATCGTTGAAACTTTTCAGAGTTAGCTCTTCAAAAATTGTCCAGAAAATTTTAATGAAAAAACAAATTTTTAATTCACTTACATTCATTTTAACACTGAGAAAAATATTTGATTGACTTAGCTGCAACGTGCTGTTAAATATGCACAATTGAATATTCGGTTGATTCAACAGAAAATCTATTGTTCCAATCAACCATGTTGTTAAATCAACAGCGTTTCTGATAAATTAATAGTTTTTCTGTCAAATCAATCGAAAATTCAATAGTGCATATTTTACAGCATGATGCAGTTGAGTCAATCAAATTTTTTTTCCTCGGCGAAATAAACAGCATTAACCATCAAAAGACATTCGAAGCAGGCAGATAATCTCCCTGAATTATTAAACCCGACGAATTTCCAAAATAAGCCCGCCAACTAACGTAAAACGACGACGCTCGCCGAGGCGATTTGCAGGCGCCGCTCGACTGGCCGCACTGCTGCGCAGCCCCGAGCGCCGACCGGCAGCCTGCAAATGCTGCTGCAGCATCGAGTACGGGGACGGCGAGGTCTTACTGCGCACCGAGCCCTTCCTCAATCGCAAGCAGCTGCAGGAGTCGACGGAGTTGGGACTCGGCGTGTCCGTCGACCTTTGGACGTACTCCGGTGGGTGATTTTCGGCTGGCTTCGAATGATTTTCGAGGGTTGAGAGTCATTGTAGTTCTGATGATTAAAATTTCGAGTATAAATTGTTTATTTGTTTAAATATTCCGTGTAAAGGTGGGCGGTGAAATTGTAGACTTTCTTACATTGATTAGAAATAAATTTCTATCTTAAGCCTTTCACACATTTTTTTTTAAATTAGTTATCACATACAATTACAATTTATAGTAATTTCTGTTAAATTGTCTATTAAAAAAAGTAAGCAATTTCAAATTTATTTAGAATTCTAAAGATAAATAAAAATAAATAATTACTTACAAATCATATTGAAATTAAGTTTTTATGATGCAGAATTCAGTTCATGTTGTGACAATAATAGCCAACTAGACGATAATTCCAGTCAAAAAGGAGTAATTAAGAGGGATCGATGGAGCAGTACCACTGAAGAAGATATAGAGACTTATGAAGATGATAAATTGTCGACGAAATCGACTAGAAGACTGTCTCATGAATTAACTTACGTATCTTTTGAGTACAATCTTGCTGCTCGCGAAAAGCAGGTAATTTTTCATTTTTAAACTTAAAAATTAATTTCCAGACATTGGGTAATAATTTTAATAGTTTAAATCATCATAACGTATATATTTTATACAACCAGAAGTGATGCTTTATTCCGTGATGCTTTAGCACGAAAATTTATTAATGACTTTGGGTATTTCTTTAAGAGTAATTAAGAGATTAGACCACATCTGCTCTTAAAAAACATTTTAACAAGAATTATTCAGTTGATAAAAAAATTCATATTATATACCAAATCGTGCATGCAGACAGGTGAACTGAGTTCAATCCAATTCCTAATGAAAAAACTTACCAAGAAAAGGTGTCTGCCATACTTTAACATACATGCTTCTGCCAAAACACGAATTGAATAGCACGAATAGCAAAAGTCAACATTACCCCTTTCTTCGATAATAATCTTTCTCCACGCCAAATTTTGAATCAACTTGTCCGCGTCACAAAGTTTCAATTTTATTTAATCATTTTGTTAAATCTAAAAGTGTATAAACCATCACTGATTTCCAAACAATTAAAATCCTCGCAACAATTTTTGACGATTCTCTTAGAACGAAAACATATCAGACATAAACGAAGTAGTCTCGATACTGGCCGACCTGGACAGCAACCCGAGCCAAGCGCAAGAATTGCTCCTCGAAGACGAGGACAGATTCAGGGACGCTCCACTGTCGAACCACGATAGCCTCGCCAGACTGGCTCTAGCGATAGAGCCCGACGATAAAGCTCCCGCAGCTCCCAGAGATAGGAGTACAGAAGCTGAACTCGAGCAGCTGCGAGACAAGGTGGAGAGGCTACAGGGCTCGAACAAGGATCTGTACGAGGAGATTACGTCGTTACGGAGAGACTATTCGGTATGCTGTTTTAAAATTCGAGCGCTTTTTTATGATTTTTAAAATATTTTATTTGCAGTTTCTATTGTTTGTTCAAATCGATACATAATTTTATCACAGCTTTAAATTATTCACATGGATGTATGAATTCGTAGTCGTAAATAATAGTATGGTTCTTGGAATTGCAAAACAATTTTTTTTTTAACTTGAGACAATTTTAGAAACTCGCGACTGATTAAAAACTAAATTAGCTTACAACTTGTCTAAATTTTACAATTAAACATAAACTTTTCTGTTTTTTGAAGTTAGGTATGTACAATTTACATTGCTTAAAGTAATGATCTGTATTTAAATAAAATTGAATTTCCTTTTAATAAATTGGATTTGTTAGAAAAAAGATCGTGCGCATTTCATCGATAATAAAATAAAGTTGAAAAACAGAATTATTGTTAATTTCTAGTTTACATTCTATTTTAATACTAGTTATGCAAAGTATCTCAGTAATAAGCAAATTTCTAAAGGATAAATAATATTAAGATAAAATTAAAGTGCAATATTAATAAACAGAGGATTTTGTTATATGAATAGTTTATTACATACAATTAATACAAAATTAAACAAAATTAATGAATACGAGTAAAATATGATCCATTTTGAATGGTTATTATGATAAAATATAGCATTCTCTAAATTAAAATTAGTAACATAGTTACAATAAAACTTAACAATATATATAATGTACTTAAAAAATATTAGTATGTAAGATTACTAAAAACTATATAAAATAATTTCAAAGTTTATATAAATAATAAAATTATAATCTTTACCTTAACAGAAAGATGAATGGAAAATAAACCATTTATCAGAAGATATAAACAAACTTCGAAATGAAGTATACGAACTGAGATACTTGGACGACCTTCTGAAGCTCCTAAAAGGCGAGCTCGAAAGAATCTCTAACCGAAATTGGCCCTTCGCGATAGGACACACTAATCACGGAACTGAAGACATAAACCTCGTTGTTTAAACGTCACGGAAAATCCACTGGATTTTACTCTGTTGAATAATCATTTCTATCCATTATTGTATTCTTTTGTACGTATTTCATGTCGCTTCAAAAATTCAATTCATAATTGTTAAATGTACCGTCATTTTAAATTTCATTTGTATAGCGCGTACTGTATATTTGTAATAAAGTTCTTGCGTTTTTTTAAACAAGTCTCTTAAATATTCAACAAAAACAAAACTCCGCAGCTGAGCGTGCACTTAAAACAGTACGTCACCGGTGTTAGTCCATCAAAAAGTATTTCTTTTTAATTATACAATATATCTTCATGTATATAAATATAAAATTCTTTTACGTGCTATAACTTATATGTCCAACTTTTATGTACAACATATATATCATCCCTATAAATTTTTACAAATTAACGATTGCAAAGCCATTTTAAGTACACTCTCAGGCACCGATTCACCGTAGCTGCTTTAAAAATAACTTTCTATCCTCAATCAATTGCAAAGAGTCGAAATGGAGTTGTGGTACACTATCAAGTGTACCTTAACGCTCATGTAACGTCCGTACGTTGCAAATGCCTGCTGGCATGCTGTTGCCTAGCAGGGTCCTGAGGATATCCCATGTTTGCACGAAGAAATTCCGTGTGGCGAAACATGTCGTGTGGCGAGGATAAGGTTGGTAATGTTGGAAGCGTTGGTAGCAAACAACTTAACATGCTGGCACTTTCTGAAGAATACAATCCGTTGCTTGGTGGAGCCATAGACGAAGGTGGACACGTTACTGAAGACATTGAATGCGCAGGATTGTTGTTATGGCCGTGATGCCCGTGATGTCCATGATGATGATGATGATGATCACTGGAACTCAAACTACTAGATCCTGACAGCATGAATGAACCTAACAAACACCATAAAATTGTTATTTTTACATGTTCAATCAGTGTTCTTTAATTATAATTAATTAAGTATAATTTTGAAAAGATGCAAGTACAATTACTGAAATTTACCTGGTACACTAATATTAGATGCATTAGAACTAACTCCTGAGCTCAAATTTAAGGTAGGCATCGTAGTTGAATAATCAGTGGCTTGAGACTTTGAATGAGCATTGTCTCTTAAGGTTAATGTAGCTCTGGATGGTGATCTAGACGTAAAACCCCTATCCAACTTATCTTTTTTGATACGTATTCCTGATTTACCGCCAGAACCAATTCCAAAATGCAAAAGTTCCAAATGTCTTCTTAAGTTTCGAGATTGACGAATTATTGCACCGCAAAGCGGACAAGTCGCTGGTTGATCAGACAAAGTTTTTGATTTAGAGTTCCAATCTCCTGGAATCAAAATATACGTAATCTACCTAAGGAAGACCACTAGACTTTTCGAATGTGTTATTTTTCTTTTTTTTATTGAAAATAGAAATTAAGAAGTTCGCGATTGAAACTGGTAGAAAAAAAAACAATTTTGTTAAAGAATCAAAATTTATATTAAATGTATATTTACGCTTTTATTTACAATGTAAAGTAATTATAGTTACAATTTACATCTTCACTTATAATAATTAAATAACTGATTTTTCCATAATACAACACTAATTTCTTTTCGCAAAAAAAATTACAAAGAAATAAGACACTTCATAAAGTTTCAATTATCAACTGATATTAAGAAAAGAGTAAATTTTAAAACATAACATTCTATAGTTTTATATTATAATCTATAGTAATATAAATAATAAAGGAGAGTTTATAAAGAAAGAATATTATTTTAAAATTCCTTAGGGCTTCAAACCTCGTTTCATTGTATTTACTTATAATCTATTACGTTAAACAGACTTGCTTAATAGCTAAGTTGGAAGATTTATATACTTAGTCAAAAAACGCTTAGTTTAAACATTCGTTTCAGTTTCTAAAAGACCAATTAAAATGTTCATCAAAGTTACAATCTAAGTTTAGGTGAGTATTTGAAAATGTCCTCAATATTAAGAATTATACAATTCAACCACTCGTATTTACTTCGAAAAGGACTGATAGTTTATCTTTCCGAAGCACAGTCTCGATTTTTGCCACAAATACATAGTATTTACGATATGGGCGATATAGTATCAAATATAAATATGTGTAATGACGTGGCATAAGTACTTAGCTACAAGATGAAATCAGATTTTCAGTCTATGCCTGATTTGCACAAAATCAGAATCTGTTTTCTAAATTAAAGTCGCGATACACCCACAATATTATTGAATGATCTTCGACTTTATCTTGAGCTTGGTTTTCTCCTTTTTTCATCTGGCCACTGTCGGTGATGAAATGTTGCTGTGCGGTGAAACGACGTTTGAACCCTGCGGAGAGGGAGAGGGTAGTGGGCTAGGATTGCACACAATTTGTTCACAACTACTTCCTCCACTTTCCGTACCGCACACAACTGATTGCGCAGGATAACCAGGTATATTTACTTCAGGCTTCACTTCAATAGACATGGAATCTGACGAAGGCATTTGATGGCTTTGATTAGTCGTAAAGCGATACTTGCACGAAGACAGCAGATGTCTACGCAAGTTTCTCGCTTGGCGTAATGTCGAGCCACACAGTGGACAAACTCCTGGACAATCAGAGGCGCCACGGATTTTTGTTGATTGAGTAGATGTCGTCGATGTCGAGGAGTTGGTAGGAGCTGAAGTGTGTGCCGAACCACTAGCTCCTGGAGACGTATATGATACATTCTGAATTGCTCCTGGAAACTGTGGTATATGCAGTGGAGAATACGGTTGCATAGGCATCAAATTGTGTAAGTGTGGTTCGGCATCTGGGTCACCAATCAAGGCAGATGAGTTATGCTCCACCACTGGGTGAACCAATTGATGTTGTGGCAGAGGTGAAGAAATATGATGGTTTGCGTGATCCGAGCGTTCCTTTGCTGTTAACAGACACAAACACAATATTACCATGCTGAGGGCTGAACTGACCTTTGCTTTGAAAGATTAGCCACGCCAATTTTGTATTTCTACTAATGTCCAATCAATACCGCAGTTCAACCCATTCGATGGTTGTGCTTGTGTCCGTACTAATTATATATGCAAGACAAATCCTACTTAAAAGTATATTATATCTTTGCAGCCTCTTGTATTAAAGATGAACAATATGTTGCGGACACAAAACACAATTTTCAATGGATAATTTTATAAAATAAAATAAAGAATTAGTAATCTTACCTTCGTCATCAAGATGACTTCCATCATCACCTTCCTTGTGTCCAAAATCCACTGACCGATTTTCTTCTGAATGTTCATCTAAAGACCTTGTTTCTAAACTGGAATGATATCCCGATCTTCTTGGCCATTTACCTCCACCACCTGAATGCTTCCTCTTCTTCTTACGACGTGAAGGAAGATATGAATCCATTGTATCTCTAACTACAATACTATCGTTTACCCCTGGTATCGCAGATACTGGCACTTCTTCTCCTTTCTAACAAAAAATAATACCCATAAATTAAATTATGACATATTCTTAAACAATTACTCTAGTGCTTTTGTTTCACATACCTCTGTCACAATTGTTGGCGGTGTTAGACCGTGAATGCTAAGACACTGCGCTGCCTGCAGCAAAGAAGGCAATTGTGAGGGCTCCACACTTACTTCTCCCCGGTAAACAAATTCCAAAATAGACTCCAAATCATCCGCGGTAATACCTGCTAGCATAACAACTGGATGTTGACATGGTGTACTCTGCAAAAAGATTAAATTTTTAAACTTTTACTGCAGAGCTTCCAATTCAACTAAATTTTGCTGCGTTTAAAAAGACCACTAGTTGATTGGCAATCGACACACTACTTAACCTCCACAAATAATCAAAGTATGAAATTTGGTCTAGAAGTTATCGATAAGCTTGAGTAATTATTTGCAATGATGAAGGGAAGCAATCAAGCTTAAAACTTCCAACAATAACAGACCATTCAAGATGAAATGAAGTATTGCACAGAATGACTAATCGAGCAGTTACTTAAAATGCATACAATAGACAAGTATAAGAAAAGAAGAATCCTCTACCTTTAACAAATCTAGAAGAAAGGGACTCGCTGCAGAGAGAACGATTTTATGAGCCGAGAAACTACGACCTCCAGCTGCCAAAGTAACATCGACCAGATCCCCGTGTCCTCGAAGCAGTTGCACCGCAGAAGCTAGCGACGAACCAAATTCGCCCCAGGACAAACTGTACAGCTGACTAGTGCTACCCATCTGAAAAAAAGAGAGCACATGAACAACAACTCATCGACTCTGCAGCGCGAGACAAAAACCGAGAGAGAGCAAGAGAGAGAGAGAGAGACAGAGAGAAAGAGAGCGCGCGCCGCGTTCTTACACACAACGGGAGAGAAAGCCTGGCCTGCTCTCGCCGTGGCAGCGAGAAAAAGGACACGGGGAAATTCCCGAAAAAAAGGGCCGCGTATACGTACACAAAACCTGGCTTTGTGTGGGTATGCGTTCTCCTTGAGTGGTGGTCGCGGCGGCAGCGGCGATGGTGGCGGCGGGACGACGCGCAGGCAACGCTCTGTGTGCCTCGGGGCAGCCTCTAAGGGCATTAACCTTAACGAGTTTGAATGAGAAGCACCGCCACGGGAGAGGGAGGGAAATCCGACGACAGGGAGGGAGCGACACTGCAGCGCTGCAGCAGAACGGCAGCGGCAACCTACCAAGATTTTTCTCTCGGACGTCGAAAAAGCGCAGCAGCTGCGAGAGAGACAGAAGAGACACTGCGCTGACACCGAGAGAGAGAGAGAGAGAGAGGGAGGGAGGGAAGAATGCCGTTACGAGCGGCGGCGTCGAACCTCCACACGCACACTCGCACGTACGCCATATTACGAACCCCCATCGCGCGGCTTCCTTCCCCGCCCACGCTCGCCTAATTAAAACCCCCTCCCCGCATAGCCGGAGCTCAGAAAATCGTTCGCTGCACGACGAGTTATAATGCACGAGCCTCCGACTGCCGTTTTTTTCTAACCTAACAAAAAAGGGAGGCCGCTAGCTGCTCTTCCTCCTAGCGGTCCTCCGTCGCCGTGGCTGGATGTATCCCTGGGCACTCTCGTCCTGGCACCGGCGGAAAACTGCTGAACCCGAGGGCACGCCACTCGGCGGCGCGCGCTAAACTACCTACGTCGACTGCAGAGTTGCAGACTGCGGCGGCGGCGGTGGTGCGCGACAGTGGCGCGATCCCCAAGAGCTCTCGGCGGCCGACTGTCGTCCCGAGATCGAAGAGAGCCTGGCTATTCGTACTCACCTCTCAAAGCTGCGGTACTCCTCTCGCGCGACGGTGAAAGTCTCTCTCCTTTTCGCCAAGTAGGCTAAATCGCGCTCTCGAAGCTGATTATCCAGGCCAGGTTAAGGAGAGACGCATTGAACGTGTTCCTCTCTCCGGCTCTCTCCGAGAGACTCTCTCGTTCTCTCTCATTCTCTCCGCTTCTCCGAGAGCCCTCTCTCTTCTCTCTCTCGCTCTCCTCTCTCTCTCCCGCATTATCTATATGTTATATAGCTCCGGGTACGCGTACTGGCGCGAGCGCCGAGAGAGAGAATGAGAGAAACAGAGAGAAAGAGAGAGAGCAAGAGAGAGAGAGAGAGAGAGAGAGAGGGAATTCGACGAGGAGAGTTTTTTGCGCTCGGCGACAGCGGGGAGGGAAGGGAAGGCGCGCGCGCGCGTACATATATTCTCTCTCTCTCTCGGTGCTCGTTAGCTCGACGTTCGCTCTCTGGCGAGTCGTTCGCGATGCAGCAGAGGTGCGTAACGGGAGAAAAAACGGGATTAACGGATTCGTGCGGAGAGAGAGGACGAGAGAAGCAATCGGCCGTAATGTGTAACGCTTATAAGTGCTATATTCTATTTACTCACACATGTTCGCCGGAGCCAGTAGTCGATGCGCCGCAGAGACTGTGGCTTGGAGAGAGGAGTCGACTCTCTCTTTGCTTGGGCTCCCCTCGCGTCCCTCCACACGGTCAGGCGAAGCCTTCGGCGAGCGTGCTGCCAACTGTCGGGGAACTGCACTCCGTCCCCTGCCTGCACTCCGCGCGATTTCGGCTGCTGCTACGGTCTGCTTTGCACTCCGACGCTTCTTTTTTTTTTTTTTTTATGTATATTTTTCGCGCGCCGTGCACTCTATACGCTACAGTGCGCGCCGCCGCCGCCGCCGACGCCACCAACATTTTCTTCCATTCGACTCGGTTGTTGCTCTTTTGAAATGCATGCGGAGCAGGGTTCCGGGAGTGGAACCTCTTACCGGAATTGATTTGGCACTGCGGCTGCTGAAAACTTAGAATTCGAGAGATCTTTGGGAGATTTCCTTTAAAAAATTACTGGTTTCAATTTGGAATTAGCTGTAGAGTTCCTGGAATAATCAAAGATAATTAGGTTTTTCTAGCGATTGATAGACTTATCAAACTAACAAGCTTGCTAGTAACAGATTCCCGAATAATATAGCGATTGAAGGTAATTTACAGAATCCAAAAATAGTGTAAATTGAGGGTGTTTATGTATAATATTGAATAGCTAATGGTACTGAAGAATGTCAGTATTTCCAATGCATTCACACTGGCATTAAAGTTCAAAAAGTAATTAGAAATTTTATTTTATTATTCCAATCGCACTTGATAGAAGTATGTATAAATTTCGTAGACACAAGTTAAAGCAATTTTAAAAAGAGCTCCATTTTTACCATCTTCCACGTTAAAGCCTCGAAAAACTTTGTACCTCAATTACTTCAGAACTATACTGAGCCTATCGTTAATCTTACCAAGGAAATCCCGCAGCAGACCCGCCCTCGAAATAATCTTATCGAGATTTCGAGAAGGATGTACAATATTTGTTTAAAAAAAGTGTGCAATCAATCTTGTATTGTCCGAGCTCGAATACAAAATTTTCCTCGCACTTTATGGTGGTCGGCGTCGGCGGTAACCCTTGGATGCAGACATCTGGTCGGCAAATTCGCTACTGCAGCGAGAGCGTGAAACGTGCCGACTGCTGACTCTCAAAACATCTTTCGTGCGCTCTGTCGCGCCGTCCATCTGCTGTTTTATTGTTCCGTTGAAATATCTTAAATTTTACATTTTACAACGATCGCGAGTGTTTTCTATTATTCCTTTGGCAATTTTCTTGCCCGATCGATGGCTTCGACGATTTCATAATTTAGAAATGTATAAATAATTAAAATTATGAAAATAAATTGGCGCACGATCTCGCATGCAACATTCGTTGCTGTTTGTTTATGGGTTTCTATATTTTACACCCGGTGCATACTTGCATTATCAGGAGATAAGAATGCAAGCGCATTTTACAGTTCGAGGATAAAAGTTATGAGCCGAGATGGATTAAAATTTCAGCAGGTTTTTATAACGACCTTAAACTTTGGACTTGAAACGTGGAATGCTATTGAATTTAAATTTAACAGAAATGTTTATTTTAAAATTTTAACAAAGTATATAATAAGAAAGTTTACGATTTAATGATTTTCATTTGCAAATTATAGAACAGTTTTTTCACAGTGTAAATCATCTTTTCATTTTAAAAATAGTCTTTTTTTATTAGAAACCTCCAATAAAAAAACACTGATAAAGAATAAATAGAAACTTGATTTATTCTTATTATCTATTTTTCTCATAACACTTGATTAATACCTTTGGTTCTTAATTTTAAGAACATTCTATTTAAAAATTGCTATTAAATAATTTCAGTATAACATGCATGCACGCACGTTGACTTCTTTGCTACTGGTATTTAGACCCGCAAGATATGGATAAATAACTTGCACATTCAAAAAAAATAAGATATTTTTGGACATCGCACTACATTCTCTGATAAGCGTTGTTTTTTGTTTTGTCCATTTCATAAGATTATATAAGTCGAAGCCTTCATTGTCAGTACTCTATAAAATTGAAATAGTGGAAATTTCACTAATTTTTGTAGTAAAAAGATTTTCTACTACTAAATTAGTAAAATTTACTATAAATTAGCAGAATTTCCCTAATTTCTATGGTAGAAAGATTTTCCACTATTTAATTAATAAAATGCTTTACTCTTAAATTAGTGGAAACTTAACTTGATATTCTATCTTGTAAAATATTTATCTAATTTATAGGGAATTAATTAATAAATTGTGCTAAGAGCTTTTATTTGTTTAAAGAAAGGTAAAAAAATGTACAAAAGTCTTGGTTGCCATAAACGGTGTGCTAGTGCGCATGTACAGACTGCCGAACTGGCGATTTCACTAATTTTTTTTAGTAATTTTTACTAATTCTTCTAGTGCATACATTCACTATTTCAATTAGTTCATTTATATTAGTAGTTCAATTAGTAGTTTTGCACTAATTCGCAGTGGAGCACTTTACACTATTCCAATTAGTGTGTATGCACTCTGATTTAGTAGTTTTCCGCTATTTCAACTTTAGAGAGTATAGATCATCGCTCAGTATGGAATAATCTTATTTTCCCAAATAATCCAAGTTGGATGGAACATCAAAGAAATGGATCATGTGAAGCTATTATTTCAGACCAATTTTGATGCGATAGAAACGATTCAACAGAATTCTGGACTAGATAAGTACTTTATTTTATACGGAACGTTTTCACTCTGCTAAAAAACAGCCAATAGATATGCACGCGTGTCCTTCGCAATATTATCTGGCGTCTTTGCTTCCTTTATACTATATCCAACCTCTTTTCAGATTTTCCCAAAAAACAAAGTGTAAACTACCGCCAATTCTCCTTACATCAATATCAATATTTTTGACTTGTGATTTGTGAAGCAACTGCCTTAAGTATGTAGCAATCTTATTAATATTCACTATTTTTCCACGAGATAAAATTCAAAATATCGTTGAATGTCTTCAAAACAAAATCGATGTATTACAATTAAGATAGCAAATTGAGCAAAACGTTAAAGTATATTTAGGTAGAAATTTCAATTCAAAATTATATTAAAAATAATAAAAGTAACACAATAATCAAAATGATTTTTTTGACATGATTTAAGAATATACGGTATTGCATAAGAACAGCTGCAGCATATATTTACAACTACGAGATTTTCAGAGTTTAAAAAGCGTTTTTTTCACTATCTAATCACGGATTTGCATTTCAACAATCATTTATATTTTCAAATTGACTCTGGATAATTATTTTAAGTTAGAATCTCCGGGAAAAATGTTTATATTCGCATCAATGCATTATATAAAAGCGAAGTTTTAATTGTTAATTCTATTTTTTAGAATGTTTTACGGAGTTAGCTGCAAAAACAAATTTAAAATTCCAGAGTACTGATTCTTGCATTGCAACTATATATCAACTTAAAGTTTCGTAAGAATTATAATTTTACAATGCGAAACATTCACATATAATCAGTGAAATCTGATAATAATACTTCAACGCTAAATTAAAACTTTCAAAAAAAAAAACTATTTATTGTACCTAGCAAAAAAGTAAAAATTCTAAAATGAATTATAATAAAATATTATTATTTATTCTGAGAAGCTTAAACGGAATGTTCTTGAGACTGAATTATTGATCTGATCCAATTGACATATTGGCGCAAAAAAAATTTGCTAAACTGAGTTTTCCTTCTCTATGATAAGAACCTTTAGACGTAAAAACTATCTGCGATGTGCATCAAAATGCTTAGAATATAATTGCTGCAGACTATGATTATTTCAGTTCCCAACTACTATTTACAAATCGTATTATCGTATACGTCCACAATGAAAAAGAACTCATCTGGCCTTACTACAAACGTGAACTATTACAAAACGCATTTACGTGTGTGTACATCTCTTTTCCAATATAAAGAGAAACAAAGCTACGATTTGTTCAGTTTTAGAGTTGCATTTGTAACTCCTGCCGGTTTCATCTCGTTCGAGTTCGTGATTTACAATAAAACGTAAGCAGTTTTATTTGTAAATACATTAAACTGTGTGATTATTAATACAGTTGTACTGCTAATTTAAACAACTCAATCATTTTTCTGGAGAATAAAATTTTATTATTATTTACAGACCAAAATGTCGAAAAAATTATTCCTCGCTTTGCTGATCGTTGGAATCGTCGCTCTCAGCTTCAATGGTAATCTTAAAATAAATAAGTTTGTAAAAAAACCAAATTAAGATTATAATCGAACATTTTTTCTTTTGAAAAAGAAAAGCAAAAATATGACTCTTTATATTTTATTAAGTAATTCTTTTATTGTGTTTTAAATCTGTCGATGTCATGTAAGAGGTTTTAATTAACTAAACTTTTTAAATGCAATCTATTTTATCATGCTTAATTCCCCCATTATATAACAGAATATTTACCATCTTTTTGTTTTTAAAAGAAGACGTCAAAAGTAAAGTAGGTAATTTAAGCTACTGTCATTTTTAACGACAACATTTTTTTATGCAGCTGTACGTGTTCCTTTTAAACATGTAAAGAATAATTATACAGAAAAGTTTCAAAATCTCGGCATAATAAATATTTTTATTTTAATTATTATTATGCGAAATGTACTCGACATTATTGTAATTGTTTATATATTTACTATCTGCGATCAAATTATTAATTTACAATAATGTAATCTTTCACAAATTATTTTGTACACAGCTGTCCAACGTTTCTTGAAAACGTACAAATAAAGGCATTCAATCTGCTTGATAATTACAACTTTACAAACTTACTTTCAGGTGCTGAGGCCACCTCGCCTCCCAAGATAACATGTGAGAATCTGGATCCACCCTGCCAACCACCACTTACTTGCGTCATGATACCAACATCATGCCCTACTCCACCCTGCCCTGAAAATCCAGGCTGCGTGCAATACGGATAAGCTGACGTAGCTAACGACCATTAATGCAAATAAATACATGAATTATCTACGTAATTGGATACTATTTGTTCTTAATACATTAATCAATTCAAAAATGTCATTTTGAATTTGGTAAAGTTAATTCAAATATTATTTTCTGTCTGTACTAATGTGATCGCTTATTTTTAAAATAAAATCTGAGATTTTTCATTTAATTTTGCCTCATTTTATTTTTTTGACCAAAAAATATTTAAAACAATACACTATAGGTATGAAAAAGACTTATCTTTTAAGATGTAGCTCTCCATTCTGCAACAAATGGATGAGAGCGGATGAAATCATGATCTCGTAATTCCCTTATTGCGGGTGCCATCGGCGACACAAATTCAAAACCAGGAAAGGAATAATTGAAAACCCACCACCAAGCAAAGACTAGAAAACAGACGAGCTTATTTGTAGAACCATAGACGTTACTGAACAACGCCTATCAATACAATACAGATACAATAGACAAATAATTCTTAAATATAACAAGTTTCTTCAACCAAGCTAACACATTACTAAACTATGACCAATTTGAAAAACAACTGAACGCAAAAAGCCTGCAGTGTCGGGGGCTTTTTAAGGTTGTAAGCGTTCGTTATGGCGGGGATCGGTTCCAGAGATTGGATACGCTGATCGTGGTAATAAAAATAGAAAAACGGTCTTAATGATAGTAAAACACAAAGAGCTAGACCTACTAATAATAGTAAATTGATACTAATTAGTCTCGCAGTAAGTCCGCGAACAATAACCGCTGGGGTCGGCGACGACCAGCTCAGGCCATTACCTTTGTAGGTGTATGTAAATAACCACTTTCTAAAGTACAATAAGTGAAAATTCACTTATTCGAAGTGTATATGCACTTATTCGCCATGTCAAAAGTCTTCCACGT
>JAWWEM010000010.1:27414986-27429676 GCA_035582935.1 Ormyrus thymus
TCTCTCACACACACACACACACACACACACACACACACACACACACACACACACACACACACACACACACAAAGCAAAAATAAGCAACATAAAGAATGTACAATATGATGAACAGATAGTTTAATAATAATTAAGGAGAAATTTACCTACATAAATTAAAAAGATTGTTTATAATATGTAAATAACGTAAAGTTAAATAAAAGCATTATATATGTATAGGCTTGTGGGACCTTAACATATTTTAACAGATCTACAACAATAATTATAGTGTATTGTATCTATGAATATAAATATAGTTTGTCATACCTTGCAAATTCTGCGATTTGTGCAAGTTCTGCAAGTGAATTGAAGCGAGGTGGAATTGTTTCACTGACTGGATTGCTTGCTGTGTGATCCTCATCAGACTCTGTTGTTAAATCAACTACAATAGGCTGACTTTGCTCTGAACTTTGTACATCTGGAGTTGGTGTGTTTTGCTAAAACCAAAAACATTTGATTACTGTTCTAGATACCATGACTTAATAAAAATCATTGTTAAAGAAGATTACCTTTTCAGCACTGACCTTATTGGCTACTTCAACTGAACTACCTTCGTTATCACTATCACTATCACCAGAGGACCAATCAAGTTGAAGATCTGGAGGTGATGGAAAATCATCTGCTCCTAAAAAAATAAATATTAATTATTTTATATGATTGATTAATATTATATTTATTAATAAATAAATAGTTTTTAAATCTTACTAGATGTTTGATTAGAATGCACATTGAAGGAATTGATCACAGACGATTGGGTAGGTGAACACAACATTGTTTTTCTAGCTTTAGCATCATCAATATTGCGGTCTTCCATATTTAGAGGATCTTCATCAGGATTCTCTGATTCACTTATGCTACAGAGATTCAACAGATATTTTTAAATAAACTATATTTTAGATTGTATTGAAAACTATTATTTTAAATAAATATTTAAAATTTAATTAACTCTTTCAAAATGATGTACTTTATAAAAAAATAAAATTTATGTTTATGTATAATCAATAGAATTGACACTATTTTAAAATGTTTTTACAAGCATTTAATGTTTTTTAGTTCATAATTCTATAAATAAATAATTAAAATTAAGAAGAGTTAACTATTCTTTGAAATTATTAGTAAACTAAATAAAAATAGCTAGACTGAAAAATCCTAACCTATAACCGACAGGTCGGTCTATTAATCTGGATGGTCCAGCTGTGCTACAACCACCAGATTCAGGGTCACTTATTATTCTTGTACGCTTTGGCTTTACATATTTTCTGGTTGAGGCATCTTTATCGAAATACAATTTCTTATCATATATCTTATGTCTATAACCATTTACATAAACTCTTTCTGGTGAGTTTTCAGATTGAGAAACTGCGGAAGTTTTTTTTGTAGATTTCTGCAATCTAGTTACACACATGTTGCAATTAAGTGGATCTGGCAGGCCATACTCTGAGGAATTCATAATTGAAGTAGGAACATAAGGACTGCAGACATAATCATTAGCAGCTGGCAAGTGGTGATGAGAACGATAAGAATAAGGCGCATCAGCCTCTGCTGCAGCTATGTCTGCTTCTTCAATATCACTATCAGCAAATAAATGCTCATAGTCCATATCATTCCCTGCATTTACCAAATAATAATTTTTATACTAACAGAAATTAACAAGCCCACTATTAAATTTATTTTTAAAATCAATAACAATTTTTTTATTCAAATTGTAATAATACATTTTTGTTATTCAAAGCAACAAATTCTCATTAGTAAAATAAACACAGAATTATATTAAGTCTGCATATTTACATTACTCAACCATTAATAAATAATTTATGAAAGTCTACAATTTTAATTTTTATATATTTAGATTAATCTTTTAAATATCCTTCTTTTGTATAACTTAAGTACTTTATCAATATAGTCTATAAAATAGCAATTCTATTTTGTCATTATTTATTTTATCTTAGTTATCAAATATCTTTTCTCATTCATCAAATTGCTTTTTAAAAAAATTTATATTATTTTTATTGTTTGTTTAAAAATCACAGTGATATTGTTTTATGTACCTGAGGGATACTTAGGATGCGATACTGGATCAGCTGTGGACGTGAATGCAGTATCAAAGATATCCGCAAGAGATGTCACATTGACTACCTCCAAGGAACCAGCTGTAGCATCATCGGGAAAAATATCACTGGAAGGTTCTGTTTTTTCCTTTGGCCATGCATTTTTCGATTTTTCTCCTTCATCCATTCTTATTCTAGATAAGAAATGAATGAAGTGTTAACAAAAATTATTTTTTAAGATAAGCAAACAAATTTAAAAAATTAGCTATAACACTAATGCTAATTATTTACACCAACTTTATGAAAAGGTTAATGAAGACAAGCGAAGAACTGTGACAACTAACATTGCATCATTATTATTGTTTTACTATAAATTTAGCTATTTTAGAAATTCTTTGGTAATGACAGAGGAATTTCCTCAAATCTACATTTCTAACTTAATTCTCAAAAGGTAAAGCCACAAACATAATTAAAAAAAAAAGGTACATGGGTGTACATGTGTAATATGATAAGACATAAAATGGAGTTGTTCCACAACAATTAAGACAGTAGATTCATCAACTTTGGTTGAAACTTGAATCGCTCGAAAATAAAACTGATTCATCAGCAAATCCTTCTCAAGGATACAAAAAAACGATTCGCTTTCCTACTTCAATTTGATACAAACGTCAAAGAGCAGGCAGAAACTATCGGAAATGCCAGCTGGTCTAAGCAAAGGTGAGTATATCTGTGTGTGTGTGCGTTTATTTCGTTACAAAAAAGCCAGACCAAAGCAACAACCCGAAAATAACAAAAGGAGAGCCAATCGACGTTCGACGAAAACAACAAAAGCCTCTACAAACTAACTTTATGAAAAAATAAACCTACAACACACACGCAAGATGACGTAGACGGTTCGACTTACCTTCTCTGTTCTCGGAGATGATAAATAAGGCAACTTCGATTTCTTCACCACGTCATTTTTTTTTTTCGGCGTCGGGGAAGCGGATAATGTGTACACACTAGATGGAGCGGAAAGAGAGAGAGAGATGAGAAACAGGAAGGAGGCGCGGCACGTCGCGTGATTCACTTCTCTCGTCGTCCGTTCCTTCTCCCTGTGGTCGTCTTCTTCGTCGGCTCTGCTGCACCTTTTCTCAACATGTACGTTCGCTCGCACACGCAAGCGGAATTATACTTTCTCACGACGACGATGTAGGAACAGAAGTAGGCGTGAAAGCATCGGTGGCTCTCCTCGTCAGCATCGAAAATTACTTTTTTTTCGCTCTCTTCCTTTCTCTCTTCCACTCGATCGCTTTTACTCACACTCACGCCGCAAGTAATTCCAAGGATAACTAAGTACACGCGTGTTAATACTTGTTTGCTAGCTCGCAAATTTGAAAAATAGTTACCTCTGCTACTACTTTCTGATCAGCAACCATCAGGCAAACTGTACAAGCCTACAAGGACCGAACGAAGAGAGGCGAGAGAATATAACTAGTTGATAGTTAGCTCCCCACGTCGGCCTACGTTCTGCCTGCAGCGCGCTGTTTCGCCTCTTTGGGCCGTCTGGGTAGACAGAGATGGAAAAGGGGAAATACAAGAAGAGAAACGGTACCGGGTACCTATGCTTGTATAAAGTAAACGAGCAAGCGTCGCCTGCATGAGACGGAGAGAGACGGATGCTGCCCAGGAGGAATAAGTAGGGAAAGTGAAAGAGGGAGAACGGAACTACGGAAGAGAAATAAGACAGTGAGGAATTTTGAAAGATATATGCTTGAGAAAGAGAAAGATTTCGTAGACGTATTATACCTGCGCTTATAAAATTACAGGCTGCGCAGCCGCATGTGGCTGGGCTGCTGGTTTTTCATTGAACTATAAACAATGTGTGAATAAGGGACTTTTCACGTCGATGTACTTGTGACAGAGACTCGTTATATAGTATTGTAAAAAAAGCCGTACCGCGAGACAATTTATTCTTAAAATACTTTAAATACACATTTTTTTCATTAAAATTTTTTTTTTATAAAACAATTTAGTACAAAATTGGATACGTTTAATTAATTTATAATACAATTCGTTTAAATATTATAATTGTGTATTTGTTATAATAAGTCAAAACCGAAATGGTTTTTAATATTTTTTGAATTTTGATGCGGAAGTAATGAAACTCGTTTTACAATTCAAATTTATTAAACTGCCCTGTCGGAAAGACCTAATAAAATGGTGCAAATGCCACATACAACCCGATGCCGGTATCGGATTATATGATGTGGTATTTGCACCAATTTTACCAGGTCTTTATAAGCTTTTATCGAACCTTTCCCATAGGGTGTAGCATAAAGCAAATTTATTTATAAATAGCTTTTCCCAGATTAAACGTATCTCATGCACATTTCCGTAAAAAGTACATCAAATAATTTACAATCACTGCTTAAAATTGACATTTGGTGCACGACTTCGCGCGCTGATTTTAAATATAACAATTCGATTCTTTTAAAATATTATTTTTTTTTAATTATTCAAGTAATTGAAATCATTTTCGGGAGAAAAAATATTCTATCACACATGGTTTAAAAAAAAATTGATAAAATTAATTTTTTTCTACATTTTTATTTACATAAAAAATTAACTTTCAGTTAAAAAACCTTTGAAATATCTTTCAAAATTTCTACAAAAAACAAACCCTGCTAAAAATTTTAATATTTTAAACAAATACAGAGAAGTTATTAGTTTCTTTGAAAATGCAAAAGAAAGTATTTCCGCAGTGAACACCAGTTTTCTTAAAATTAATTTGGAAATAATAAAAAAAGTTTAAATAAAAATGATAGTAGCCAACCATATGACATTTAATAATATATAAAGAGTCGTCAGTTTATATCCTATTAGTAAAAGACAGCTATTTTATTTATATTTGAATTAAACAAAATAAATGAAAGTTAGTATTATTAACATAACATTTAATTGAAATAATCATACAATATTGTAACTATTATAAATTAAATACATTCAAATAATTAAGTTATTTGAAGAGAATAAACTTAGTGAGTATTAATTTAATGACGGTAATATCACATCATGCACTATAGATGTACAAGTACCAGAATTATGTCAATACGGAATGACTATATGATCGTTCCGCAAGACGTGAATAAATACAAAAAATTAACAATATAAAAATACTTGTCATTAGAACAATTTTTACTTTCATTAAAAGAACAAAGGTCTTACTGTCTGATTACTTAATTTTACATTAAATAGTTAGTAGTATCAAGTTTAAAGTTTGAAATTTCGCGCCAAAAAAATTGAATAAAAAAAGTAATAAATGAAATATCGATTTCTAAATATAAATTTAAGAGTAAATATTGATTGTTTAATAATCTTCAAAAAAAATTAAAAAAATTTTAATGCACTGAAGAATTTCTTGCTTGGAAACTGAACAAAATTTCAAGCATTTTCTTTAAAAAAATGTAGTTTATTTTTAATAAATATATATTTATTCTTAGAAATTGAACTTCCTCAATAAATTCGAAAACGTCTTCGCTCTTTAACAGTCACAAACCACTCGTAAGAGTCGTAAGCACGAAGTCAAGCTATTGTTTTTTCAGAATAACCCGTCTACTAACCGTCATTGAACGTCATTAGCTCTCATCAGCTGACATGAACTGAGTCGTATCCTTGGCAAAAAAGCTCAAGTCGAAGCGTGAAATAATCTTTAATTATTAACAAGTCCATGGCTAAATAGAGCGAGCCAGACGGCGTGAGGAAGAGAGCGCGAGAATAAAGAATTGCAAAAAGAAAGAGAAGGAATCGAGGAGTGCGTGAGTGTCTCTGGCGGGCAAAGGTCTCTCCTCTCCTCTCCGCCTGCTGGTACAACATCGTCGGGCTGCCGCGCTCGCCTCCGTTTGGACTTTTGACTGCCTCCCTCTCTCTCTCTCTCTCTCTTTCTACACCCCTCATCCGCCGCGACCCGATAGACAGTCCGCGTGTAGTTTAGGAAAACCTTTTGATGGTGGTCGTGCCCTAGTCATTCGCCCAGCGTACAAGCAACAGTAGTGCCGGATTGTTTATTTTTTCCCTTCCTTCCCGCACCGAAAGCTTCAAGGATGGCTGCTGCCAGGGCGTTATCGAAAATTGCAGGTAAGTCTGCGCCTCTTTCTAGTTGATATTAATCGAGCAAACGAGGAACAGTTGCTAATCATCATTCAAGATTCCAACATTCTTACACGTCGGTTTTTTCACGACTATTTTGCTCTGCCATTCCGATGAAACGGTGCTCTCTACTTGGTCGTTAACCTTGTGTTTTGTCATTTCGCCTTCAAGTAGGTCAAAGCTTAATTTTTGAATGATGAATTATTATATAAGAAAAGGCAGATCAGTTCCCTTTCTCACAAAGTAAAAGTTTTCGATTTATGAAGTAAACCTTCACTGTTTTAAATAATTAATGGCCTGTTAACAGATTGCTGAATTTTTTACATTTTGTAAGTTACTTAGTTGGTAACAGTTCTTTCAGCAATTTGACTAACTGGTCAGTTTTGCTAAATTAGCTTGTCATTAATTAATGTCAATTATAGGACATCATATTTGACTCATTACCCTTGTTTACAAAAGGCATTAATTATGTCCGTAACCTCGTTGGATACTTTTCAATCAGTACACCTTGATCTCTATCTTTGCCAAAACTGTTCTTCTCTTTTTGAATGTCTTATATCAAGCCTATACCTTTTTTTGTGTTTTCCACCTATCTCAATTCTTCTGTTCAGCTTTAGCTATTTTTAGCATAACGCATCATATGTAGTGGGGATATTTCAAATGTTTTATGCTGATGAAGGTCACTGTTTTCTGTTGCAGTTGGAAGTCGGAGTGGACTGTTACGTTCTCAGATTAGATTTAATTATTCAGACACCAGGAAGAACTTAATAATTGACTGTGAAACCAAAGTTATCTGCCAAGGTTTTACAGGAAAGCAGGGAACTTTTCATTGCCAGCAAGCCCTTGACTATGGCACAAAAATTGTGGGAGGAGTTAATCCAAAAAAAGCAGGAGCAACACATCTTGGCAAGCCTGTTTTTAAAAATGTTCAAGAGGTAACTACATTGTTCTTTTAAAGATTTATCTTATCTTAATGTGTTATTTATATCCTGAGCAGCATCTAAACCTTGCTAAAATTCAAAGTCAAACTTTAATAGCAATGAACAATATAAAATCATATTGGTTTCCAATTTCTATTTTTTGATCCTTAACTATATAAGAATTGAATTAAAGTTTCATTTATATTTTTTTATTTTCAAGACAGGAATAATATATTTCATATTTTTATTTCATATTGATTGTTGCGTATAAAACAATTCAACAAGTACTGTAAAATAGGCATAATAATATTATGTTTTTAAAAATGATTACATTCATTTGAAAAAAATACTAGTTTAAAAAAAAACTAAATAAATAAAAAATTTTCTGTATCCTCAATCTTTTAAAGTTCTTAACTAAGCATTATGTCTAATACTAAAAATAACTTTTAAAAAATGCACGTTACATTTTTACTGTACTCATTTATACTTCACTAAATTGTATGACTGCTAATCTGTTTAACCTCCATGAACTACAAGTTTGATAACGAAATGCAAATAGTCAACAAATATAGAATGAGTCTGATTAATAGACGTTTTCCTTGAAAAGCACAAGAAACACAAATCAATATTTTAAAAAAAAACAATTTTTTCTGAGTAGGCAAAAGACGCAACATGCGCGACCGCATCGGTGATTTACGTGCCTCCGCCAAGTGCTGCGGCAGCGATAATGGAAGCTATGGACGCTGAAATGCCACTTATTGTTTGTATCACGGAAGGAGTTCCTCAGCATGACATGGTGAAAGTAAAGAGACGATTATTGGAACAAAATAAATCTCGTCTCATTGGTCCTAATTGTCCTGGAATCATTGCACCTGAGCAGGTGAGATTCCAGCTTTTCTTATTAAATTTAAAAAAATGCGAAAAAAACAAGATTTCCTATAGGTATTAAATGAATTCTAAATATGTGTCAATTGCCTGAAATAGTTTGAATCATGAGTCCCAATTGCAACAGAGCACGTCAATTAAAATCAAGAAGCATAATTGGATCTGATTATATTAGTGTAACGTTCTTCAATAACGCATCAAATTTTATCTTAAGATATTTTGGTACAAGCAATGTTAAGTTCGCGAACACTTTTTATGTTTATTATCATTATATATAATATTTAATATTTCTTGAAATCTTTTTTAACTTAACTTCGATAACCTTGCCTTCGCAGTTTTCGTAGCGAAAACGTTAATCAGATTATAACCGGTTTTCTAATGTCAGCAAGAAAAAAATTTTACTTTCAATATCTAGTTTCAACGTGATCAAATTCTACTTTCAATAATCATTTAATAAGAATGGTGCACATTTTTTTTATAAGTAAATAAGTAATTTTTTTGTTTACAGTGCAAAATTGGAATTATGCCAGGACACATTCATCAAAAAGGTAAAATTGGTATTGTTTCAAGGTCTGGAACTTTGACATATGAGGCTGTGAATCAAACTACTTTGGTAAGTAGCAAGAATTTTTATTAATTAAACCTAACTTTTTTTAATTTATTCTTTTATTGAATTATTTTTAGACTGGATTGGGACAAACGCTGTGCGTTGGTATTGGAGGTGATCCGTTTAACGGTACCGACTTCATTGATTGTTTAGATATATTCTTGAAAGACCCTAAATGTGAAGGTATTATTATGATTGGCGAAATCGGAGGTAGCGCTGAAGAACTTGCAGCAGAATTCCTCACTAAACATAATACTGTAAATTTGATTTTTTTAAAGAATTCCTACATATACATGATAGAAAAAATAAAAATAAAATTTGATTTTTCTTTTTTAAATTGAAGGGAGCGAAAGCTAAGCCCGTAGTGTCATTCATTGCTGGTATCACAGCTCCACCAGGTAGAAGAATGGGTCATGCTGGTGCCATTATTTCCGGAGGAAAGGGCGGGGCTCAAGACAAAATCAATGCACTCGAAAAGGTATAGAGCAATTTTACGTAAAAATTAATTAAAGCTTATAAGCACCTGTTTTCTTTAATGAAAATAAATTGATTTTCGCAGGCTGGCGTTATCGTAACTAGGAGTCCTGCGCAAATGGGTAACACGCTGCTGAAAGAAATGACACGTCGTGGTCTTGCTTGAATTAAAAGGTATTGATCAGCTCTTTGCTGATTATGAAAAAACCATTGTAGTTTGTCTCAATGTTCATGTTTATTCGTGAAATAAATTAAGTCGCGTTACCTCCGAAAGTTTTAAAACTGTTGCAGTGGCAAGAAATGCAACTGACATGGGAAAAAATAATACTCTAAGCATTACTTTGCCATAATTTAAGAAGTCGTTGTTGTAATTTTAACTACGCAATCAACTGGCTTCCACGTTAAAGTAATCGCTAAGCACTCCATTTCATTTTTACAATTGTACAGTACCAAAACGATTCACGAAATGTTTAAAGAAACGCATCTGTTCATAGAAATTATCTATGAAATGAAATATAGCTTGTGCACTTCGAGCTTTTAACGAGACTAAACTACAAGGTCTGCTCCACCGTATCTATTGTTGAACATAATATTGCAGAAAAATTGTCTGCATATCATGTATGTAATTTTACTGTAAATTATGTTAAATAACAAAATTATATATTAAAATTATGGAATTCATTAAACAAAATAAAAAATTTTCTTTAGCTTTATTAAACACTACTTTATCATTTCATAATATTTTATTTTACCATTTTCAGTAAATTATAAAAATACATATAATTATAAAAATTTTTTTTGATTATAAATGTACTTTTTAATCTTAATATAAATAGGACTGAATTAGAACTCTGACGAAATTATATTTTTTCAGATCACGAGTATCCCACGATTTCATTTATCACATTCGCAATCGCTGCACTCTTATCACCTAAAAATGGTTTTAATTGCGATAAATCCATTGTCCGAATAAGTTCCGCTAAACCTTTACAGTTACAATAGTACAAATGACCATTTTTATAAAGCTGTTCAGCAAGTTCTAATTGATGATTATCCATAAGTAAATCATTGGTAACGACAATTAAAGGTTTATTAAGTTCCAAAGCTTCTACACAACTTCCTGCACCAGCGTGACTGATAATTAAATCAGCTTTTTCCATTGCATTTCTTATAGATGGACTTAAATTGAAAGCTTCAATATGCGTGAATCCACATCTTGGAGTACATTCAGGTTCAATATCAGTTTTACCAATTTGCAATGTCAATTCAGAATATCCTTTGCTATTAAGTTCCTGCAGTAAATAACTTATGAATTATGCATCAAACATTTTTCGAACAAAACTGTAATCATTTTTTTACCTTTAACACTTCATCGGTACATATAGTCTTAATAAGAGCATCAAACTTTGTTGTTCCTACCGTGACGAAAATTTTTTTACCCTTCATTATATTTGCCTAAAAAAAGATATTATTTTTTTTTATTAGCACACATGGGTTATCATAATTAAATGATAAGAATTATTTAAAATAAATCGAATAACTACAAACTCCAAAAAAAGGTTTTTGTGATCTTACGCGAGTTGTTAGAAACTTTAATAGGTTTAACGGATATATACCACATTCGAAAAGCAGTATTAAGTAGGTAAAATAAATGCTTCCACATACTTATAAATTATCACTTAGTTTGATAGTTTAGCTTTAAAAACCCAAAATGTTTTTCGTTCTTATTTACGTCGCTCTATTTATGCTATCATATAAAAATAAAAGTGATTTGAAATTTTTCAAGAATTTTCGATTAAAATCTAGTTAAAATTTGTTTGGAATTTCCTACATGTAAGTACTTCCGAAATAGTTCGGTAATATCAATCGTATTTAAGTAACTTTTTCATCAAATAATGTTTTATTATTATAATTCCTTTTCTATTAAAAGTTGGAAAACCGATGATTAAAATCTGAGATTTATAGAAATTTATATTTTAAAATAATATATATTACGACAAATAACAGCAGTAACAGCTAAATAGTTTCCGAATTTTTAATAATATTATTTTAAAATCTAAGTAATTTAATGTATAATTGCATTAGTTTTATAGACTTGACTAGGTTGTTGTGCATATTTATTTAGATATTTCTAAATTTGCAAGTTCTAGATATCGTGTATATGCTGCAGCAGCTAAACTATGAATTATCTTGTTATCATGTCACGAATCTTTGCGTAAAGTATTCTCCGCCCATACAGAGTTCATTGGCTTTTAGATTTGTGAAGTAGGCATAATTCTCATCGCATTTTCTAAGATAGTATTTTCTCTATACTAATCTTCAATGCGACCCTTTAACTCGTGCGCCATTTACAGATACGAAACAGTTTTTTGATTTGTTTCCGTAAATTTTTCAAATTTGCCGATTTCGAATAATTGAAATCAATTTATAACATGATTTTAAAAATTTGAAACCAAAGCGTTTATTTAAACTTTAAACTACTGAATGTAAATTTTCCGTTTGAAATATTTATACGTAAAAAAATTATCTTTTTAACTCGCTTGTAAAAATAAAATCAACAATTTTTTTAAATGACCTAAATAAAGTGATAAGCAATTGTATCACTTTGTATCCTCATATATAGTTGTTATTTATAATTTGGTTCATTGCTTTTTTTAAATTTAATAAAGAATTGATGGTTGGTTAAATTTATCAATGCAATTTTTACTTTACGCAACTCGAAACAAATTTAAATAAATACAAAATATCATTATTTATTCATTCATTCCGTAAATTAAAACTAACCTCATACTTTATTAATCTTTTAATTTATAACTTTATGTTAAATATAATCCTGAAAAAATAATTATAAATATTTGAGATAATTAGTTTCTATAAGGCTTTAAATTTTTATGCGTTTTCAAATTTCAAAAATGGCCGACTTTTAAAGTGTTCTAGAATTCGATAAAAACTCTATAATGGTCATTTTTTGGTTATGTAAAAAATTATTTTTTAAAGTGCATTAATTAATTATCAAAACATAATGGAAGAAAAATTGATTAATTTTAAATTAAATTTACTTATAAACGATATAGTTATAATTAAAGTTTCATTTAACATAAATAAATATTTCTAATTTGAAATAGAATAAACCATCACTTTGTATCCTCTTATTAGTTTGTCAATTTATTTCTGTACTCAAACTGTCAAAAAAGCTTAATTTAAAATTCATAAAATCTATCTATCATGACACTACTATAGCTTCGGTTAATTATTAAAGCTATTCGTAGTTAGATAAGTTTACTTGTTACAAAATTTATAAAGTAGTACAAAGTGCAATAAAAGATGAACCTTACGTTATCCCAAAAAAACGTAAACAAAGTTTCATCGATCAATCGGAAATAATTCGTACCACTGCAGAATTAACACGTTGCTCGTACACAACAATGTATCTCTACATGCATATATTGTATAAAACTCTGTGCTCTCGTCACAAAACCGGCGTATTCAATCGTCAAGACTCCATTTTCTACAGTCAAATGAGACCACATATACCCAGTTTCAAACTCTATACTCACCAAATCAAGCCCACTCGTCGCAACGCGAACCTCTCACCGGCGTCTGTTCTTCAGATTGCAGCAAAGTAGATTTTGCGAGGCCATTCAACGCCGGTATCTGACGCTCTCCCGCAAGAAGCAGCGTCGCGCATCGAACGAGCCGGAGAAGAACGGAGAATTTATCCGTTCGCGCGCGCGCGCTCGTAACGAATCTACCAATTCCTAGCGGCGGGGGGCGATACTTCGAGTGAGGCGGCGGGCAGGCATATTCAGGAAGAGCGAGAGAGAGAACAAGGACAGTTAGCCGGTCGACGTCGTCGTCGCGGTGCGTTTTTCCACGTAGCATTAAGTATCAGCAGCAAAGCTGTCTTCGAAGGAATCTTCCACGCTCGCGATGGTGTCGGTGCGTTACACCCGCAACCTCTTCCTCCGGGGCATCTGCATCATCTACCTCTTCGCCTTCCTCAGCTTCTACGTGCAGATCCCTGGTGAGTAGCATTATATAGCTTTGTTTTGTCCGGAGATTACGTGCGAGAACGACGATGGAGGATAGGCCGCACGGAAATCCAGACACGCGGCCATTGGCCTGTGAAAAATTTGACGACTTTAATTTTCCGTTTGGAGGCTACACGTTTCAGTAGCCCAAGCGGTTGAAACGTTTCTTTTGGGTCAGCGAGATGCGATCGTTACTCCGGTACGTCCAGCTTTATTTGGGTTACCTGTCGTGCTGATGAAGCCTCGGCAGTTTTCCGAATATGTCGCGAAATAAATGAATGAAAGTTCCGGGTGATTGTTGCGAGATTGATTGTTGGTAAATTAAGACTTGGGTGTTTAGGTCTTTTGAAGTAACTTTTCATTGATAACAATCTGAAAAATGTTTTGATAATTAAATTTCTTTACTTTGAGTAATAAAGGTTTCATTTATGCTTTAAGTATGCTGTTTCGAATGAAAATTATATTTGACGATTTTAAAATACGTTTTTGCATTACACTTTTAAATAAGTAAAAATATCTGTAAATATACGTAAAATTTGTTAGCCTTGAACTTAATATTGAGCCATTGATGTGAAAAATTTATTATATCTAAAAATATAATGTCTTAAATATACTTTTAAGATTTGTTTCACAGATGCAATTTTCAAGAAATAAGAGAAAACAGTATAAAGCTTTGTAATACGAAACTTTGAATAAAAATAGATAATTTGGATCAATAATTCAAAGCAACAATGAGCAACATTATTATGCCACGTACTTTTTCAAATGACATCGGCAGTTTTTAAAGTGAAACTTCATAATTTAAAAAAATTAAGCATTAAAATAGCACAAATCTAACAACTAAATCCTTGATTCCAATTTATCGCCACTTATTCCATTCAAAAAACCAGATGGATAACACAAAAGATATCACCCCTCTATAAATTTTCATAATGACGGAATCAATATTATTAGCATTCCAGTCGAAGTCTAATCTTAAAACGCACACCTAAGTCAGAGGCAGAAATGCTACGCTCGACCGAGATCAGCCGAGAGGAGGACAAAACGCGCGAATCTCCCGTTCTCTTTGCTGCTCTCGTTCTCTCTTCGCCGGCGATTTTTCTCCATGCGTCCACCGCAGCTCCCGATGCCTCTCGCGGCAGCGGAACATATTTATATTATCACGCGTGGCGGACGATGGGACGACGAGTCGTGGGGACGAGTGCCGAGCGACAGTTTTTTTTTTACATTCGTCGTCTGGCGGAGATTGAAAAAAATAAATGAAAATCAAAATTGCGCGCGGTTACTTATTTTTATCGGGGCTGCGACGGCCGGGCGATCTCTTCGATTCGCAATAATTCGCATTGACATGGTAGCAGTGAAGAGATGCCTCGGAAATTGCAGCAAAATCGATGGGTGTTTTAGAGAAGCTTGGGTGCATGTGTAGGATGGTATTTAGCGCGCTTGAGAAAACTCGGACGGTGTATGTAGGAAAACGGGTTTTAAAGGAAGTAACACCTGCTTCTTAATTTTGAATGCGTTATATTTATTGTCTCGTTTAATTTCAATTAATTCTTTT
>JAWWEM010000010.1:27432332-27461811 GCA_035582935.1 Ormyrus thymus
TTAAAGGAAGTAACACCTGCTTCTTAATTTTGAATGCGTTATATTTATTGTCTCGTTTAATTTCAATTAATTCTTTTGTTCTATTTTTTTTACAGTACTTATTGATTTATTAAAATTGATTTATAAATTGTAGAAGAAGACATAACTGTATTTATTTTTCTGAAGTTCTATGATAATAGAATAAATTATAATATATATTAAAACTCAAGTTACAAGTATTGAAATTATAAATAAATGATCAATAAATGTTTGTCTATTATTATAACCTGCAAAAGAAAGAATGTTTAAGTCTAGAATTATTTAAATTAAATTTAAATGAAACAAGAATGTTTCAAAAGAAGAGTAAAAAAGTTCAAATATTTTTTATAACTACTTGTGCAGCTAAATTTGAAGTCTTTAGAATGGAAAATAAAGCAATATCATCATGAATGAGTTTGTGTTAATTTTGTTACATTTCAAACAGAACTGGGTATATTTATCTTTTGCAGTTTAAAATCCAAAGTATTGCACTTGTATTTATTTTTAAATACCTTATTTCTTGTAACTAAATTTCAATTCAAATAAAATAAAAGTATAATAATTCTTAATAATAATCTATTTTTCAATTATTCAGGATTGTATGGTGATAATGGAATTCTACCAGCTAAAACCCAGTTTGATGTGAAAAGTGGAACACCTTTGCTACAAAAACTGAAGCAAAAACCTACTCTGCTTTGGTTCGCTCCATATCTTGGCTTAAATGCTGAATACATGCTGGATATTTTAGCCATTTTTGGAATTATATTTTCTTTTTTAGGGTAATATTAATTTATAACCAATTTGTTTCAATAATCTATTAAAGTAGAAAGCTAATTTATAAAAGGAAAATTAATTGTACATTTCAGCTTTGTATCGCAGAAGTTTTGCTCAGCACCTGTATTTGCTATATTGTGGAGTCTTTACTACTCCATTTATCAGATAGGTCAGACTTTCATGTGGTTTCAATGGTAAGATTTGCATTTTTTATTATAGAATTAGGTGTAAATTTTAATCAAATCCTCAAGTGTTCATATTTTAAAAAATACTGTAATAAGGCTACATTCTGAGCTGCATATATAATTTTGAACTTTATACAAAAATTCATTTGTAACTTGATAAGATGTTGATATGCAAGATATGTTACGGATATTGAATTCAGTAACCGATATAAGATTCAAAAAAATTTAATTATATAATGAATAAATATTACATAAATGCTGTCTGAAAACAAACACATATACATATAAGTATAAATATATTTAGTAATTAGGTAATAATAATTTTGTAGGGATATTTTACTGCTGGAAGCTGGCTTCCTGTGTATTATTGTTGCTCCATTTTGGTATTCCAATCACACAAGAAAAAGCACTCCTAGTGATTCCGTAACATTTTGGACTGTACGTTGGCTTCTCTTCCGTCTGATGTTCTCTAGTGGAGTAGTTAAACTAACTTCTGGCTGTCCACTCTGGTGGAATTTAGATGGTAATTATCAATTAATTTTGAATAAGTTCCTTAAAAATATTTAAATAACATTGAATTATTAAATAATAATTTTGTTTCAGCTCTAAATGTTCATTTTGAATCTCAATGCCTACCAACACCTTTGGCCTGGTATGCTCACCACTTACCAAAATGGTACTTGCGATTAAATACTGTAGGAGCAAATATCTTTGAGCTAGTGATACCTTTTCTATTCTTTTTCCCTATTAGAAAGGTTCGAATTGTTGCCTTTTACTTACAAGTAAGTAAATAATAAACTTAAAAATTTAACTGAAAAGTTAAAAAACTAAATAATTTTATAATTATTTTTCAGGTTTTTCTTCAAGTCCATATCCTTGCAACTGGAAACTACAATTTCTTCAATTTACTAACAATTTGCTTAAGCATCGCACTCTTGGACGACCAGTTTTTCTATAGAAAAAAGAATTCAAGCGAAAACAGCAAAATTATTGATATTTTAACAACAATCATTTGTGTTGCTGTGTATGCTGGCGTTCTCTATGGTACCTACGTATATTATAATCTTAAATTTACAGAGAATTGGACCATTTCATCAGAAATAGGTACGAGTTTTGAATCTTGAATTAACTTGTAAATTTTATCTATAATTTTTTAACCTTTTTATTTTTAGGATTTAACAAAGAACAATTTGATTATGTACTTTCTCGCATCGTTCCAATTTCTATTTACATAGCTTTCATATCACTAGGATACACAGTAGCCAATGCTGTCACTAACTCGATTTTAAACGTTAAAGGAACCCAAAAGAAATTAGTAACAACTCTTGTTACTCTACTGTACACAGCCATTGTTACTTCCCTTTTCGCCATCAGTGTTGTAAGTAATTTTTGAAATCTGTTGCTAATCTTCATTAAGAAATTCAATCTTTACAAAATATTCTAAAACCTTTTAGGTTCCATATTCAGTTTCATTGTATCCAAAGATAAACGGAACTCTTCCACCGCAGTTAAAAAATATTCATTCAAAAGTAGATCATCTTAATTTGGTAAATAGTTACGGATTATTCCGACGAATGACCGGTGCAGAAGGAAGACCTGAAGTAATAATTGAAGGTAGTAACAATATCGAAGGACCATGGAAAGAGTATCATTTCTTATACAAACCTGGAAATGTTAACAATACGCTTCCATTTGTTGGTAAGTTATTATTTATTTACGGTTTGATAAGTAATCTAATTAATTATTTATTTATAAATGATAAAAAAATAATCTATAAAATCGGAAGGACTTCATCAATGATATTTCATTTTTAGCACCCCACCAACCGCGACTTGACTGGCAAATGTGGTTTGCATCCTTAGGAACATATCATCAAAATCCTTGGTTAATGTCATTGGCGTACCGAATTCTTCATGGACAGCCTGAAGTTCTAGCTTTACTGAATAATAATGCAAATCCTTTCCGTGACAATCCACCGAAGTTTGTTCGAGCTAGTCTCTATAATTACCACTACACACCATCTAGCAAGTAAGTAAAATCTTTAAAAGATTCGTTTGATTGTTTTTATAATTTTAATTTTACAAATAGTTAATAATATCGAACAATTAAAACAAAACTTTTATTTTGAGTTTAAATATCAAAGAAAATATTATTTTTTCTTTACTTGTATTATAGCTATGTAGTACAATTTGTTTTATTTTCTGTTTATTAGTCGTCCTGTAAAATCTTGGTGGGCTAGAGAAAGGGTAAATGATTACTTCCCAGTCTTCAGTCGGGATCATCCACCGCTAATTGAGTATTTGACGAAAATGAATATCATTCAAGATAAGGCTTACTCTAAAGTGACGAATAGTACTTTCAAGGCCGTATTAGATTTCCTCAGATCCCTTGTGAGTAAATTTGAGGCCACTCTTCTGCTGTGGGGCGTCTTCACAGCTGGATGTGCAATAATCATGACTGGTTAATGAATGCACTTCTAAAGCAAGAGATGATGAAAATTAAAAGTTGATTAATATGTAAAAAGAAGTGAGAACAATTTTTTTTAATGAACTGCGAGAATTTTTTGAATCGGAGTGTATGCAATTACTTTTAATAATTTTTGCATAACGTTATCCCATTGAGTAACCAAGTTTTGTGTTCCGATTTATTTAATTCCTTTTGTGGTTATACGTAGTAAAAAAGTATGAGTAAGTATGAAGAGCATTTGTAAGTGCATTCAGATTTTGTTAAAATGTGTGATTGTACATCTATTGTATGCTTTTGTAGTGGTAATACTTTCAATATTGCTCTCTTTGAATTATATTCTATTTTTATAAATTTTTTATTACTATTCATAACGTAAACAGAATTTTCTATGTCCACAAGTTTTAAGCAAAACTTTGTAGAATACCTATTAATAAGAAAAAATTCTAGCTTACATGAAACATTTCTGTCACATTAACATAAATATTCATAATGTATTATAGATGATACAATTCATTATAGAAATAAAGCTGAATCTAATCTGAGTAATATTTATTTTAAAAAAATATCAAGTCATGTAAAAGTACAAACATGTGACTAAAATCGATCTTGTTTCTAAATTTTTCGACCAACTCGTACTGCACTTAATTAATCAAGGATTTTCAAATTTTTTTTTTTTGTAAAATAATGTTTAAAAAGATAAATGTGTATCTTTCTGTAATGTAAGTTAATAAAGCAATATAATAAAAAAACCGTATCTAATAAATTTAAAAAGATGTTGATTAAAAATAAATTTCTTTATAGTGAAATATGCATTATTTTATTCTCTTGTATGATCTCAAAAAAAAATTATGTAAACATTTGGCTTTTTAAAAATATACTCCTTTGTAAAAAATAAGAGTTTTATTTTCTTTTAATACTATATAATATACAAAATTTTCATTTATGAAAAAATAAATTACTTAAAATAAAGCGTTAAATTTTTTTTTCTTAAAAATAACAGTTGCACTTTGTTAACTCAAAAATATTATATATAACAAAATGAATTAATAATTAATAAAATGAAACTATATAAACGATATTATCTTAAAGTAATTATGCTGTACTTGTATCTGTATTTACATTTTTTTGTTTCTTTGCTTTCTTATTTTTTATAGCTTTCTTTTTAAATTTTTCAACTGTAGGTAAAAACACACTTTCATCAACAATATCCGGTGGTATTATTCTTGATAAACCAGTTGACACGTGAAAAAGTTGTTCATATCGTTTTTTAAATAAATATAAGGCCTCCCGACCTTTTGAAGTCAATTTGTAATTATTACTAGATGTTTCAGAACTCGAAGGCAACACACTAGACATAAGTATTAACTCGTGATATGCTTTTAACGTTGTTCTGTTTGGTTCTACTATCGGCACTGGAGCACCTTCTACCATAACTGTTTCTTTTGTAGACATAGAATTATAGGGTACCATAGTACCTGTACTCCAATCAAATTTCAAGGGAATATTTTGTGGTCTATAAGGTTGCCCGTAAGGATGCTAGATGGTCAAAATTATTTATGTAATGATTAATTATTAACTTAAAATAAACGTTTGAAAATTACTCAAATGATACTTACATATCTTCCTGTTGCTTCAAAGAAAACTTTACTTGCAAAGGACTTACATTTGATAGAATAAACTTTGTTTGGTTTTTCAAAACAATTTTTTGTTAATAATTTATTGAATTTTTCAAATTGTATTTCAATATCTTCTCCGAGGCATTCAGAAACATATGGATTTGATTCTAACTCCATTTCAGGCATTATTTGGTGAACATCGCTACTTTTAGGCGTATAATCAATTTTATTAAAGGCTTTTCCTTTTGACCGTGGAATGCAAAAACCGAATGGTAAGGGTGGAATAAATCGATCTTTCACTGACATTTGCTGTTGAGGACCAAACATTTGCAATCTTACTCGTTCAATTTTTTCGTCTAAATTTGCGTTTTGACCTTTTGTGTAATGTCTCAATGAAACTAGTAATTGCTGACTTTTTTCATTCAACTCACAAGACGGGTCTACATAAAATGGTAGTTCAAGATTTGCATTAAATTTTAACAAAATTTGATAAAGCCTTTTAGTATCCTCTTTTAATTTTTCCGGCATATAAGACTTTCTTTCTAATTTTTTAAGCATACTTTCTTTTTTAAAAAAGTCAATAAGCTGATTATCAATTTTTAAATATTTGACATATATTTCTTTATTTTCACGCGACCAAGGTGAATTAGTCGTATATGTTAATGTTGTAATTACTGGCACTTCCTGTTCAGCATTAACTTGATTTCTGTTCATTTTTAAATCTAAACTTTTTTTACGTAAACGTGAAAGAGACATGTGGCGCTGTCTAGCTTGCACTCTACTAACATTTGACATTTCTCTTACAATTTTTGCCCAATTTGGACCATATTTTTTATAAAGTTCAATGAGTTTCTGATCGTCTTCTAATGTCCAAATTTTTTTCGACTGTTGACTTCTAGCTACTAATATTTTAAAATGCTCTTTTAACTGAATATTTGTTCTTTGAGTCATGACTATAGCAGATATTTTACTAAAGTTTTGTCCATATTTTGCTACTGCTTTTAAAAGCTGTTTATCTTCTTCTTCTGAAAATTTTCCTTTTTTTAAATGAGGTGCTAAACTATACATCCATCTAAAATATACCTGAAATGAAAAAAAATTTTTTTAAATTCACATTACATCTTTTTATAAAAATATTTAGTACCTGTTGCTTTGTCCAACTATTCATACAACTTGAAATGTATCCCCATGGAATATAATCTCCAATTTTTAATTTTGAAACAAGGTGTATAAGAATTTTATCATCCTCAGGCGACCAAGTTAGACCTTTCATAAGATTTTTCCAGTTATTTGTATTATATCTAACAAAACATTGATAGCCACTACGTTTTGTATTCAATTGTTCAGCAATTGCATCCCAATTTTCAAATCCAAACTTTTCTACTATACAGTTTAAAGTTTTATCTTCTTTAGAAGTCCATTTTTGCTTATTAATATCTGGATGTAAAAAAACATTCCACATAACTTCACATTCTTCTGCACTATGCTTGTTTTCCGGCATTTTATTAGCTATTTTCATCCAGTCAAATTTCATTGTGCCTAAAGATCCAATAGCCTTCTTTACTTCTAAAGGTAAACGGCTTGTTTTTGTAATAATATTGTCAAGCAATGGATCATCAGATTCACTTGTCTTTAATAAGTTTAATGTTACTTCATGTTTTATAGCTTTTAGCAAAAAAGCTTTATCTCCTTGGTTCCACCTATTAATACGTTGAAGCTCCGTTAAACGTAATTCACCATTTCTTATCTTTTTTTCTGTATCCTCATTTTTTTTAGGACTAAAATAGTTCTTATCTTTAAAATATGGCATACCAGCATTAAAAGAAACAAATTTCATTGTGTAAGTAGTTGTATATTTATTAATCTGTTCTTCGACAACCCGTTGGTTATTTGTGCATTCATCAAGAATCACTAGCATTTTATCATGAGCTACTGAAATTGATTCAATTAATTTTTTATTAAGTTCTAATAAGTCTTGTAAATCTTCACAGGTATAATTTTTATATGGATTATCCTCATCAGAATTTTCATCCACCTCCATAAACCTTTCATCATATTCTTCATGTTCTTCATTATGTTCTGCTTCTAATTTTAGTGGCACTACTGATTTTGAAATATTGGTAATTGATGATTCATTATTTCTTAAAATTTTTTTTTGATCTAATACATTCTCTAAAGCATTAATTTCATCTATTAAAGATTGATTATCTTCATCGTCACTATCCATGGTGGTAAATAAATTACTTTCTGCAAAAAAATTATCTTAATTAACATCAATTTAAAGCAAATAAATCATCTTGGTATTTAATATTTAAATGCAAAATACAAATAATAACAATTCTAAGCAGAACTAGAAAAAAAAACAATGTTATTCTCAAAAATAAATGAAAATTTTTATCTAAAACTTTTCGGTTTAAACATGCATAAATAATTTTCATTCATTTAAAAAACTTGTGTGATTACGTTACTTTAAAAAGCTGTAAAAAATTAGGTAAACACTAAGTTTTTCAATTTTCTAACCTTAATTTATTTTTTCCAAAATTTCCAATCGATTTCCTTGCAGAATTGGTCAAACTTACCCGCTCACACAGTAAAAAATAGAGTTGATGCATTCTAGAAATTCAGAAAATAATCGTGTTAGCTCATTCCTGAGTATCACTTTTTCACAACAGTACATCCCAAACAAATGTCAAAACGAAAGGTAAAACGTTGTTTACAAGTCCGGACGCTATGACTCGACCCACCACGCGCTACATGCCAGTATTTGTATTACGTTTGTGTCTCTTTTTCTACTAAAGCATTTTTTCTAAATATCTTTCCTTCTGACGAAAGAACCTTCAGAAGTTTCTGCTGCATTGGCTCTTTGTCTAGGATAAAGAATTTTTTAAAGTATATAAATACATTTTTTTTATTACATATAAAAGTAAAATAAATATGCTTAATTGTTGTTCGATATTCTAAAATAGCATATATACATATATTCAACGATATTTTACGTTCAATTTTGATATAATCTTTGTTATCAAATGCAAAGTTTTTAAACAACAAATATTAAAATTAATATTTTGAAGATTTTACTATTAAACGAAAACGATAATAATAGTTTCATGAAAATAATGTATTCTTTACCTTAAGATATTTATTAGTTTTTCATTTTTCAGCTTAAAAAAAACAAAATAACTAATCCTATGTAGTTCGAAATAAATTGGTGTGCGGGCAGCCGGCAATCTATCTACGATTATTTTCATTTTGTATAGACATACATACATAATAGTTATACGATTTAAATACTTACCAAATTATCAATCTTGTCACCTACTCAAAACAAATGACGAAATCACTGTATTGAACGCATAATTTATAAAACAAGTTCAAAAAATAAACCGGAAGTATTTTCATACATCCCGCCTACAATACCGCCAAAACAAAAGCGGTTTTTTTGCACTTTTTTCCACTGCGTCGATCCGCATCTATCGTTGGCAACACTGTAGCACGAATGGCCGATCCAGCTTTTGCACACACGACACACCCACACAGCGTTTACATGAACACTCCTACAAATGAGCGTTCACACAATCACACTCCAAGCTAGTCCAGAGTCCTGCACACAGTGTGTGCAGCTATGTTCTCGAGTGCTCTTTACGAGGAGAGAGAGAGAGTGAGAGAGAGCGACGAGAAGAGAAGAGGAGAATGGCTCACGCAGTCGCACTGACACTGTAGCGCGATCGGCAATCCGCGTGCTGGTAGTTGTGGCCCTGCTGCTGCTGAGGGGCAGCTCTCTGTGGCGCGTGCGACGAGTGAAAAAATGTCGGCTGGCTAACGAGAGGCGGAGAGGAGAGAGCCAACGGCATTATATTTGCAGTAAAAAGGTGCTCGAAAAATTGCGTAAGCGGTTCCGCAAGTGCGTACGCCTCTCCGCAAATAATACATGAACTCTAGCCCGTCTCTATATGCACGAGAAGCAGCAGCAGCGACAGTAGCGGTTGATCCGTAGTGTAAATGTGCGCCGCGGGCGAATTCTTTTTAAAGGTTAACCCTCGGCCGTCCTGGTGCGGCAGTCCACTTCGCGAGTCCCCAACGCAGGCGTGCTTTGCGAGCTACACCTGCGCGTAAATGTGTTGGTGTGCGGGCAATCTAAGCTAAAGAGAGCTCGGATCCTGCCCTCTTGCTCACTCGGCGGGTCGTTAATTCACCGCGAGATATTAACCACTGACAAGGAGCCTTCTCGAACGACAACAATAACAGGCAGCGACAGCAGCAGTTCGATAGAGAAAAAAAGCTAGCAGGCAAGCACAGTGGCCGGAGTAGGAGACGGCGGAGAAGGAGGAGAGGCCAGTGCGGAGAGAAGAATATAATAGTAGTATTATAGTAGTAGACAGGGTCGGGGCAGCGAGTGCGAGAGAGATACACAACTCTGCGAGCCTTATGTCAAGCCAGTGCGCGGCCGCTGCCCGACTTGAGCGAGACGACGACGTCGAGGTCGACGGGAGGAGAAAGAGGCGGATCTCGGCGAGCGAGAGTACCGCCGTCGACGCTGGCAGCAACGGAGAGGAGCAGCGGACAGCTGCCGCCTGCAGCCGCAGTTGTTTCCCAGTGCCAGCATGAAGAAGCTCTTCTCGAAGATCGACAACACCGCGGGCAAGGAGACCAACAGCTACCTTGGCAAGGTCTTCGTGGTCGGCCGGCATACCGTCACCGTCGAGGAAGTCCTAGCCGAAGGTGACGTATCTTCCACCTCTTACTCTATCCTTCTATCTGTCTCTTTCTCTCAATATACTTTCGCACTCTTCGTCTCTTTCTACGGCCTAGGTTGCACGTAGTTGGGAAAGAGAGAGAGATTCGGTCGTCTGCTCTATTTGCGCTCTTCCTTCCTCCCGTGATCGTGACAGCGAGGTGAAACCGTGTGGCCTTTTTTTGCCGTCATTCCTTCGAAGCCTGTCTTTGGCCCCTGACTAATTGTCGGAAAAGTCGGCATGCAGACTTTCACTCGTTGTATGTCGATACGTTCCTTTTTTTAAGAGCTATGGGTGAACGGAAATGGTTGGGAAAGAGGATAATGTGGGTGCCGCTTTTTTTTCAGCAATACTTATTAAACGTCCTTTAGCGCGACGTTTCTTTAGTTGCTAAGTAAGTAGCTCAGACGCGACGATCAGTTGATTTTGCAAGCTTTAGAGATCCTTTTGTTATTTGAAGGTAGATATAGTTAATACATTGACAGGTAGACTGGAATTATACATCTACAAAGTAGAATAATAAACGTCATAGGTGTTTTATTACAGAATAACGAAAGTAAATAAAAGTGATAAAGTGTGCACTAAAACAGACATGAAATTTTATGGCTTCTGTGATACTGAATTAGTTACAAATTTGTTTTCATTAGTATTTCTGTGCTTGAAAAATGTTTTAAAATATATAGTATACATATACTTTTTATTAAATGTTCAATTTTCTGAATAAGACTTTTAATTAAAAGTAATAAGAGCTAATGTTGTAATAAATTCTAATTCATACAAGGAAATAAATAGAAATTCTTGAAATATGTTCTATAAGGTACTTTAGAATTTAATTGAGATAGTTGAAGACTTCTTTCTAGATCTATTTGTTTGTCACTCAATGTGTCAATAGGAAAAACCCAAATTTTAATAAAACATTATTGATGATAAATCAAGATTTATGAATTGATTTGACTTTTACAAAGTTTATTACAAATCATATAATGTTAATTTTGAACGTAGAACAGGTATTAGATAAATTTTCAACTAGTATTAATTTCACAAAAATCTTGATAAGTAACCTGGATTTATTAAATTTCAAAGTAATCTTATCATAAGATAGCATTGTATTAACGATTGAACTTTGTGAACATCACAAATATATCAATCTAATATAAATTGTGCAATTAATTTTTATAAGTTATTAAAATTTATAATCAAAATCTAAACTGCATACAATATTGTTTTTCAAGTAAAGAGTATGAAATACAAAGTTTACAGGGGGTGGAGCCAAAGAGATAATAAACTTAGGTACTTGAATGACATAAACTAAATATTTAGATAAAGAACAAAACTAATTTTATGAGTAATATAATTAATTGTTTTTACGAAATAAATTATTAAAAAAAAATGTAACTTTATCTGATTAAATGCTCTAAATTTTTAAAAACTTTAATCTTTTAATAATTTAATCATTATTAATTTCTTAATCACTTGATTTATTAATAAGTAAAATTTGAATATTATTTTAATTGCAGGAGGATTTGCCATAGTCTTCCTAGTCAAATCTTCGGGCAATCGCTATGCTCTCAAACGCATGTATGTTAACAACGAACATGATCTCAATGTTTGTAAAAGGGAAATACAAATTGCGGTAAGTATATAAATATAAATAACTTAAATTATTTAAAACAAATAATGCAACTATTAAAAACCGATAAATATGGATTTAATCATAATTAAAATCTGAAAAGTGTGGATTATATATATGCCTACTAGTTTAACCCTTATGTTATTATGAATATACTGACTATTTTTCATTAGACTCTTAAAATAGTTTTATTAATAAACTACATTTTGAAAGCATTTTTTTTTTTCATTTTAACACACATTTTCTTTTCAGAGTAATCTGAGTGGACATAAAAATATAATAGGATATGTAGACAGCAGTATTACACATACAGGAGGAGGAGTTCATGAACTCCTCCTCCTCATGCCTTATTGTAAATCCCAAGTTCTGCAGATGATGAACACCAGGTAGCACATTTGAATTCTAAAAATAATTTTAATTCAAAAATCATAAGATTTATTATTTATACTTGATTTACCTATCTAGGTTACAAACAGGTTTTACGGAACCAGAAGTGCTTCAAATATTTTGTGACACTTGTGAGGCTGTATCTCGACTTCACCATTGTCAAACTCCTATTGTTCATAGAGACTTAAAGGTACCTATTGATATAAAATAACTTGTTTCAACTTTTAACAGTAATTTACTAAGGAAAGAAAATAATCATTTTGTTTTATTTGTTTTTAGGTCGAAAATATTTTATTGGCTGATTCAGGAAACTATGTTTTGTGTGATTTTGGCTCAGCAACAGGAAAAGTTTTAAATCCAAGCGTTCATGGAGCATCTGTAGTAGAAGAAGAAATTAAAAAGTATACAACCCTTAGTTACAGAGCACCTGAAATGGTAGATATGTACTGTGGAAAACCTATTACAACTAAAGCAGATATTTGGGTAAATATTAGTTAAAATAATTAGTAAAACTTGGTACATTGAATATCACAACAAAATTTATTTTCTTTAGGCTCTTGGATGCATGCTTTACAAGTTGTGCTTTTTTTCTTTGCCCTTTGGAGAAAGTACACTTGCTATTCAATCTGGAAATTTTACTATACCTGATAATTCAAGGTTAGTATTGAAAGAATAACTGCTTGATTGATAAGGATACTAATAGCAAATTAAAATGTTTGTGCAGATACAGTAAAGCTTTGCATTGCTTAATTCGTTATATGCTGGAACCTGATCCTGATCTTCGTCCTGATATTTACCAAGTGTCGGCAATTGCATTTAACATTGCAGGCAAAGAAAACCCTGTTCAAAATTTACACGTAAGAAAATAAATATTTATTACTTTCTTAATTTGTTTTATTCAGTTTATTCTTAGACACGAAACTTTTATGTTTAATTTATTTAGTGTTTTTAACTAATTTGATGAATTGATTTTTTTAACAAAACTCTGGAATACTAATAAGATAACAATAAATTTATCAAAATAAAATGTTCTCATTTATCGTTTTAAAGTATTGCAGTAGGCATATTTATTCTTACAGAAAGTTTCTACACCAACGGTAGAGAATTTACCATGCCCACCTATGGAGTCAGAATGTATAAAACGATCTTCTTCTGTAAAAATTCCAAAAACGACTACGGTAACGACTGTAGAGGGTACGTCGGTTACACCGAGGCAAAGACCAAAAGGACAAGGTGTCAGTACTGGACCAATTAGTTTGAGCGGTCAAATAGTCAGCCAAATATCGGGCCAGGGAACTCAATTGCATCCTCAAAGTCCCGCAGGCAATTCAGTTTCCTACGTGCAGGTCAATCAACAAATCACTCCTATCAATGCGCCCCAAGCTTTTTTGCAGCCTCTATCCGGTAATAACCAACCAAGCTTTGCTCAAGTGCCACCACACATTCCTTCGCCCAGTCAGACTACCCCTTTTGGACAAACTCAAGGACAGCCTTTGTTTAATCAGTCACAAAGTCCTATGACCAGTCATTCTCCTTTAGCTCAGCAATCACCTGTGACAGTGCCAGACAAGAATCCTTATTACTTTGATTCAAGGCCGCATGATCCAAGAACTCCAGTAGCCCCAGGAAATGATGATAATTTAGAAGCTTTATTCCCTCCTTCTGGTAAGCTTTTTACAAAACCATTTACTTAGAAAAGACTTTTTTTATAATAAAAATATCTTCACATTTTTCAGGATACCCTGATCCTTTTAAAGATGATAGTCGCTCTTTACCCGGCTCAGCTCCTGCTAAAATTCCACCGCCAGTCGCTCCCAAACCTAATGCTTCAAAAGTTCCACAAAAATTAATCACACCAACAAGTGGTACCGCTCCACCTTCAAAGTTTTTACCCTCTGCGCAGTTGTCTACAAATTTGAGCCAAAATATCCTGACTCCACCAGTGTTGCCAAAGCCCGTCAACAAGACGGAAAGTCTTAGTCAGAATATAAGTTCAAGTACTTCGCCCCCCGAGAGTCCGACGTCGAATTCTTCGCGACATAGGAGGAACGTCAGCGACACGAGTGCATTCAATAAGTGAGTGGTTTTTAATATAATTAGTTAAACAGAGAGTAAATATTTTATCAATTTTACTAAAAATTAGTCATTGAACAATCAGTCTCATTATTTCATTAAAAAATAGCAAAAATAATCGATTTAACGCTTATATAAATAGCGTACTATATATTGATTCTTAAACGTTTTATAATAATGCACAGTCGAGCTTGCTCTAGAATTATAAAAGATGAAAAGCTTTACTCCACGCCTCTAAAAATAGAAGTTGTTACTGGACAACGATTTATGCATAAAGTAGTGACCAAGTTAAGAAGCCAAGCTTTCTGTAATTAAAACTTTTTCTCGTTCAAATATCTTTATTTACTTTGAAATATTCAACTTCCTTTACATTGAAGCAACAGCTTTAAGTTTACATAATAATCAATGTATAAGCATCACTTTTTTGTTTTTTTTTTTTTTTACAACCATTATTCATGACATCACACTTTGACGATAGAAACGTCAATACTTTCAGAGTTTTTGCGAATGAGACGTCTCAGTTCCTAGCGCCATACGAAGCATCTGTGAAACCCCGTACTGAGGATAGCTCTCCTCCCGAAGTACCTACAGATATAAAACCAGGAATCGGTGCAAGTGCATCGCATGTACGTGTTGTAAGTAGATGAGCGCACCGTTTTATTTTTTGTTCCCTTATATTTTATTTATCGCGTAATTACTTTTAAAGTAATTGAATTTAAAAGAAAACTTTTAATTTGATTTATAATTTTATTTAATTTTACTTATTTTATTTATATCTTATAATTGCTTTTATTTCTCATTAAGATTAAAAATATGTCTAAAAATACTTTATAGATTAGTATAACAAATGAAGATTTCATGAAAACTTTCGTTTATTTATAATTCTTTTCTGCACTGCACTGATCTGTAGCCTCAAAAAGAATGACTTCAAAACTTCGCACAATACAATCGCAAAAATATTTACAATGTCTAATTGTCATTCTTTACAAGTAAATGTAGATACTACATGTAAGATCATCGTCTAATTAACCCATTTTCCATTTTTGCGATGTAAACGTGAAGTCGTGCGTGAGGTCTTCTTTAATTCAAATTAACTGTCTTTTAACTGAAACATAATTTTACGACCATTTTTATTATTTCATACATCAGGGAGAATTATCAAGCATATCGGGAACAGAAAATAGATCATTGAGTGCAGATATAGCCGCTTGGAATCCTTTTGAGGACGTTCAACCTTTTAGTCAACTTACTGAGGATCATATTTTTGGTGCTGAATTTGACAAGATAAGAAGAGGAAGTAATAGCAGTATCAGTGGCGTAAAGAGTCGCGAAAGTTTGGTCATGAATTATACAGAAGTTCCGAAAGATCCGTTTGAGTCAGCTCCCTTCAGTCTGCCAAGTAAGTATATAATTACTACATTTGTGTAAAACATCAACCAATAAAAAAATAAAATAAAATAAATTATATTTAATAGTTTTATAAAATTGTTTATTCAAAATGATCTTTCTAAAATTGACAGATTTTTAAATTTGTTTTAAATATATTCAACTTTACAATAGTTTTTAACCTATTCTTTAATTAATTGTATTTGTTTTGACACTTTTTGTATTTCAGCAGGCAAAAAGAGCAAAATTGGAACGAAAGCTGCAGCTATTGCTGGAGGTAATGCATGAGAACTTTTATTTTACTATTTTTACCAATTCTTTCCTCTTACCGTCATAAATACTGAAATAGGCAAAATTCTTGATCTTTTATCAGTTTTTGAATTAGTTAAGTTTATACAGATACACGATCATTGTAAGTTAAACGAAAATAATCTATTTTGTAAGAATTTCTTTGGTGAAACTTAAGTCAATCAGCACAAAGGTACGCGAGTAAGGTGTACCTAACTAATACCGGTTTAAGTAATATTAGTTGAATATGATTAAAAATATTGTAGAGATGCTTTAGCTATAATTTTGTTTTACCATTACCACTGATCCAGTGATTAACGATGAAATGTCTTTCATCTGAGTAAAACTTTTAAATAGGCGCGATTAATGACGTGATTAATTATTACACAATATCGATGTGACTACTCTTGGCAAATTTTATTATTTCAAAAAATTCTAGTCTATAGATTGTTAGTTTTACATGTGTTATGTATAATATTATGTTTTTATTCAGGGGTTAACAATAGATTTTTGTCGCGCACTTTTTATAACCCTTGATGTAATGAACTTTAAGAAAACATCATATAGGAGTAAGTTACGTTGATCAAATTTATATAATTTTAAATCCAAAGTCAAACATATTTACTGCGTTTTTAGTAAATAAGAATTGATTCGTTATTTTTGCAACTGGCGAATATGCTGAAAGCAGATCGCCAAAAGTAATAATAATAATAAAAGTAGAAAAAACTTTGCTTCTTTAATTAATACATCATGTAGGTATGTTTATCAACCGGACGTATTAAAAAGTCTATTAAAAATATTCTGTGATTAAATAACCGTTTAGTTAATGTTGTGCTCAACTTTATATATACAAATTAGTTGCGATTGAGTTTCAGCTTTTATTTGACATTTAAATGATAATCCTACTGTAAGTTCTTGTGTCAAATACATAAAGGATGTAATTTTTTTGTATAATCATACTTAAAGATTATCACGTAGCATAAAAAATTATGTACGTTGACACGTTCACAGAAGATTTATTTGTCGCATAAAAAAGTAAATATATTAAACACTTGGCACAAAACTAACAAGAATAAAATGAGATTGCTAGAGTCGCTGTAAATAATTTGCGTCTTATACAGTTCGTAAACGTTGAGAAAGTAAAGCTGGAATTGTTCGTAACAATGTACATGATCAAGTCGTGATTTGACTGGGAAGTTGGCCAAAAGAGAGGAATTATTACTTGTACGATATATAAATAATTACGATTAAAAAAGAGGATGTTTTCATTAAAAATGTAAGATGTGAGAATAATGTTATTGCGTTGTTCTCAGGCGCGATCATGAATTCTTATAATATAGCGTTAAACAATTGTATAGTATAAATAGAATCTGCAGTTTTATGGAGAAACGAACAACGTATTTTTCGTGAGATGGAAACTGATTCATAAAAACGGACAAAAAATCAGTGCAGTAATTAAGCACACTATTAATTTACGTATACATATAAATATAAATATACAAGTAAATATATATATAGTCTCTTGCAAAGTGCTAAATGAGAGTTAAAACGAAAAGATGACGACTATATATATTCATATATATAGATTCACGAAGTTAAAAATTATATACTTTTTGATGCTGTAAAGTTTTTCTTCCATGGCTCTTTGTGTGTTGCGTGCTGGCACGATTACAAATACACGCTTTCCACTCTCTTGGCCATACATATATATTTTCGATTTTTTTCATTTTCCGCTCTATTGCGTTTCACGATAAAAGTTGCAGAAGTATATTGCAATATATTTTCCACATTGAAAAAATATAAAGAAACTATTTCCGAGACAGACGGAGTTACTTTCCATATATATATTCTATAAATAAAGCAGGAAAACTATTACGAATGTCTTGTGGAGTCTGCAGCATGTCCGAATTTTAGTAGCACCTCTGAAGGTCTTGGGAAAAATGGAACGCTTGCTTATTTGTGTGTACTAGTTTGTTCTTTTTTTGTATAACGATTGTGTAAATAATGACTATAAATTTATTATGGCACTAAATGGTAACCGGATCACATTTTCATATACACTTACATATACATATCTCCGGCGAGGGATTTTTGAAACTAAATAATAAAATGAAACTTGTAAGTCTGTGAGTCAGTGATATTGGCACTTGCACTGGCTTTTTTGCGCTATATTGAGTGAACCGGGTGCTTTTGGTTAAGTGTCTTCTTTGTCCACTGTCTGGAACACCCTAATGAGTTCAGGAGGCTTCTAATAAATTAATCTACCTTCATCCAAACACGTATTATATGTCTTTAATCACTAAATAAAGATAATATGTACAAGTTATGTACGAATTATATATAATTGTTTCTAAAATCAACTAAGCAAATTACTACTAATTTCTTAACTTTACCTGTTCTATTAAATCAATATCAACCATACGTAATTAATAAATAGCATAATAATAAATAAATTGATTTTTGTAATTTAATATATACTTATGCATATTATACATTATTTCAATGTTCTGTTTTAACTCATTGCAGTTCCCATTTGGATCTTTCATATACAATTATATATAATTATATGTAATTCGTATATAATTTTTTTGTCGGGCACCCAAGACAATTCATTCCTTTGCAGATCTCATCCACAAATGCTTACTCCATTAAAAATATTTTTCTGACTTTATCGTACTTGTTAATCAATCTCTGCGAGATAACTTGAAATTACGAATTAAAAATGTCGACTGGTTTCGTTTAAAGCAGTGAAGGCTAAAGGGAAATTTTTCAATTTCATTTATAAATGTAAGTTATTTTGGTTCGTATTGTTAACTAAATATATCTTTGTGAAAAAAGGAAAGAAAGGAGCTAGTATATAAAGCTAATATAATAAATCGTCATTTTCGAGTGTAAAAATCGGAGAACATCGAGTGGGCCTGATAATTTTGAGGCATTGCTGTGTATTACAACACTGATGTTAACAGCAATAAATAATATGTATATTAGCATATCAACTTTTTGAAACTTATTTAATTGATACACGTGCAAAACGCAGCAATGCGCATAATGTACTTAAATATCAAATGATATCTTTTTTTACTAAATTGTTATTAATTTAATATTATTATATTATTAATTCAAGCACACTTCATAAAATTAGAACTTTTTAAATTTATGTTAATAATCTATTCTTAGATATTATTGTTTGCTTTTTTGATAAATTAGGTGGTAAATATATATTCGAAGTAGCCTATTACATTTATCTTTACGTAAATACGATTAGTTAAATCTTTTTATTTAATTATACAATTTTTGTTGATTTTTAGATAGCATTTAATATTTGGCGTATAAAGTAGCCGTAGATTATATAATAAAATAAAGGAGTTCAATACTATTTGAGTATCGTAAAAGGCATTTCTGCGTTTTTCCACGCTCTCATTCCTGACCCCCAGAATCTGATTAGGACTGTTCCAGACGTTATGGTGGCACTACTAACACGTTACATAGCTTTATTATTTTTCACGCATTATCTTCTTTTTTTGGTTGTTTAAAGAGAAAGAAAAAGTATTTAGTTTAATCGCATCCTCGAAAGCGAAAAAAATCGTATTATTTGACCTAAGTAGCCGTAGCATCATGTCGAGAGTGTAATTTTCTTACTTTTTTGCACTACACTGATATATATCTGATATGCACTGTCTGCAGCAGACCTAATCAGACACCTCCTTTCTGACTCTTTTCCTTTAATTCTAAGCTATAATAATATTTAATAATAAGTTAATAATAATTAATGCTATTGCGATGTGATTCAATAAATGGGTGACTGTGTTTTTTGGTGAAAAAATGTGGCGTAGACGATCCAATGCTATTAAGTTTTTTTAAATTTTTTTTTCTGTAGACAATGAGATTTATTGTAGGTAAGTATTTGGCTTGGTTTATATAATCAACTAACAAAAATTAAATTACCAACAATTTGTTATAAACAACAAATATCGTCATATTATCCTTTAAACGACAGCGTAAATGCTTATACAATGAAATCTTTAAAAAAAAAATTAAGAGAACTTAATCTAAATTTTTCAAATTAAATAAATTTTAAATGTTTTTTAAACGTCCTAACAATTTTTATACAGATATATGCACTCAATAATATTACTATAGACTCAAAAAGACAATCGTTTTTATTTATTATCCTAACAAGCTATTTTACACGTTACATTCAACAGTTTTTCAATCAAAAATTTCTTTTAAAAAAACAATTATAACAAAATACTTATTTTAGAATTGTTGTATGTTCAGTTCAATTCTAATATGTTAAATTCAATTGAAAATTGTAAAGATTTTATTTCATTACACAGTCATATTTTCATTTAACACTGAAATATTCAATAACTGCTTAGCTTGAAAGCTTTTTATTAGCTTTAAAAATAATTTTTTGCTCTTTGCTTGCTAATAATAACAAACTGGCAAAAAATAACCTGATGCGATATGATACGTGTATAAAAAAATCACTTGTATTGACAAAAAATTAATTAGGATATTTACACAATATAAGCCTATTATAAAAACTCAGAGCTTAAAGAATTTCGATTTATAAATTATGTTATGAGGTTATTGTAAATTTCTTAACATTTACGTAATATAGTAACTGTCACTTATGCAGATATATTTTATTTGAACAAATTATTGATTTCTCAGAATAAAATTAAATTACAGGATTATTATTTTCGATCAGTAACTTTTTTGTCTCACACTTACGCTCATTCGAAATACGTTGTATTTGAGATTGATAACAACTTTTCGTACAATAATAAAAGTTATAGATTAATAAATACTCGAATCTATATTATTTTAGTCAAAAGATTTATCAAAGCAAATGATTTTGTTATAACCAGGAGCACAAGGACAGTTTCCGAGGTCACATTCGCTAATTGTATTAAGAAAAGCAATTTAAAATTTCGTTTTTCTTTTTTCATTTAAAGTATGTAATAAAAACACAGTTTATCTATTTAATTTCAGACAAAAACAAATTGTTGTAAATTATAGCTTTTAATGTTCGCTACAAACAGTAATTGAGAATTTTTCTAACCAGGAATAAATGCATTAATTGAGTCATTTTAAGAAAAAAAAAAAACCTGGCGTTATATAATTGATTATGTTCCTGCTACATTGTCACTTTTATGATCAGTTTCATAACTCTCGATACCGTTTCTGCACTTGAATTGTATTATTCCAAAAATTTGACAAATTTCTTGAAAATGACTCAAATAAATAACCGCCTTTATCTCTTTCACACACATCCACACATCTGTATCTATTGAACTATCCACCTAAACATGCTCTCATCAAAAGTGTTTCATCAGGCGGCCTACAGCCGGCGCAATCGTTTTTTTCCTCTGTTCTGTGCAGGTGGCTCCCTGCCCTGTTCGTCGAACCCCCCCGACCACCAGCTGCCAGGCCGTCCAAAAGTCTACTCCGCGTCCCTGCAGTGGAGTCCGGAGGGAAACGACGCAGGAGCGGCTGCGGAGACGGCGAGCGTCGTCAACCTGGACGACGAGGCGTCGCTGCTGACCGCTGCGGCGAGTCCAGTGTCGCCGCCGTTCGTGAGGGTGCCGATCGAAGACCGCTCCAAGTACGAGAAGCTGGCTTTCAACGCGGACGAGGTGTCCAGCGACAGCGACAAGGAGAAGCGCACCGAGGACCGGGTGAAGAAGAAACGACGCCGCGTCAAGGGAGTACTGAATCGGGCCAGGAGGAAGGTCCTCGAGCAGCAGCACAGGGACAAGGAGCACCCGGTGAGTCAGCAGAAGGAGGGTAAGAACGGGGCGGCGGTCAAGGCGTACGAGTCGGATGATTCGATCGGCTCGGCGAGTGACCTGAAGGCGATGAACGACGAGGACGGGCACGGGGCTAACGACTACGAGGACGACGGGGACTACGACGACGAGATGGACGACGACGACAGAGATAAAATCGACGAGACCATATCGGAGAGCGTGAGAACCTGCGGCAGCTCGGCTTACCACGCCGAATGCGAATCCGTAGCGACGCACGAAGAGCCCGAGCAGCAGCGAATGCGACGGCTCAAGAGACACCATAATCAACAGATGCAGCAGCTGCAGCAGCAGCAGGCGCCGATAGTGAACGCGGATCCGGTGGTCGGGCACCAGTACGGAGAGCAGCCGCTTCTTCTCGACGACGAGTTGGACCCTGAATCCAAGCCGGAGCAAACTCACGGAGACCCGTTTGTGAAGCACCAGTACAAAGTGAAGCCGCTACTGCATAATGACAGCTCGAGCGACGAGCCAGAGAAGGTCGAGGTGCTCGCGCGTCCACTCAAGAACGGCCTCTGGAAGCTCGAGGAAGACGTCTTCGCGATGGCGCCCTTCCCCAGGTCCAGCAGCTCCAGGAAGAGCAGCGCCGCAGGCAGTAGGGAGGATACTAAGCGATCGAGCAGCAGGACGAATACGCCGCCGACGGTTGTGAGTAATAATACTTCTCCGCCGGTGGCGAACTCGCCTATTATATCTGGAACGCTGGTGGATATCGGAGATGATGATGCAAGTTGCGAGATGCAGGTGGTGCAGCAGCCGAAATCGATGTATCACTTTGGAGTGCCCGCGCCTCCGGAGAAAGCTGAGTATATAGCTACGCCACCCAGAAAGATGAGCTATCAAATGGAGGAGTGCAAGGAGAAAGATCTGTTTGGCTCGTCGCCTTTTAATTCCAGTTTTAACAACCCGTTCGATAGTATCTCTAGCTATGTCGCTCCGGAGATTAATCCGGCCAGTCAGCAGCCTGCATCCAGTATAATTGGATCGGCAGACCAGCAAGTATACAATACGCAGACGTCTTTTTTCTCAGCAATGTCGCCGACGGCTACGTCAGCATCGAAATTTGGAGTTGTTACCGTGAATTCTGGATGTGCGAGCATACCGACGAGACACGAAGAGTCCAAAGATCTGTTTGGATCCATTCCTTTCGACGAACTCACTTCCTTAGCGCCCAGTAGTATAAACCAGCAGCAGCAGAGGCCTACTTCCCTACCTCTAACTCAATCACCAACCTTCGTCGACAAAGCTTTAGGAACGATCCTATCGAGCAGCGCCCAATCTGCTCACTCCGCCCAGTTACCGCCTATCTGCAACCCCAGCTATGGGATGCCAATCGCCGCCGTATCCAGTCGAAGCATTCAAGACAGCGTGTCTCGACTCGACACGATCTCTCCAGACGTGGATGTTGGCATCACCTCTCCGATGTCTCCTGAACCTTTGGTCGCCCAGGACTCTCCAAAACACAAAAAACACCACCATCATCACCACCACGAAAAAGCTGTCAAACACCAGGACAAGTCTAAGTACCACTTGATCAATGAGAATCGTAGTGACAGCATCAACGTGTTACCTTCAAAGATGTCTTTTCCCCCTCATAAGAGCGGTAAAAGCTCCAGCAAAAAAACGTCCAAAAGTTCTAAGAAGGCAATCCAGGCTGGCTTCAGTAACATGAGTTTCGAGGATTTCCCTAGTGATGAATTTAAAGAAGACAGTTGGAGACAACTCTCCGCGCCCCGAACCGCCTACGAGGTCATCCGAGAGCCCGACAAGAGATTCGGCTCGCTGAAGAGGAGGAGCAACCCCTTCACTTGATGAAAATCTGCATGCCTTATCAATATGCAGCTTTTGCCGGCAGCTTCTAGTGGTTCTAACACTTTGCGTGCTCTAACGCATACATGATCGCTTTACTTAATATTGCTTAAGTTTTGAGGCAATGTTGTGTTACTAAATTTTTTGATACAGAGTAGAGTGCACAAATTGTTACGACCGCTAGAATCATTTCGTTCGCTACCAGGTATGTCGTTTTATTTCGACTATCAATACCCGAAGAATTTTGTATTTTTACTTTTTTAAGCTTGTATTTCGTAAGGTGGCAAGGAAATCAAGTGTCATTATTTCATTGATTTTAGAAAATTGTGTTCATCGTAGATAAACTTTTTATACTTATGTTACATATATCAAGAATCTTTCCAAAAAAGAACGTTATTTCTATTATTAAATCAACCAGAATAAACATTTGCTCTAATTTATAATGAAGCACATTATAGATATAAAGTTCATTTAGGATAATTTTACAATATTTGTATCAATATGTTTAAACTTTTAGATTTTTTGTTATCGCAATATTTTAATGAAAAATAATCATGAATTTAATGATATTAAGGAATTACTTTCTTAATACTTACAATAATGACACTCGAATTCTGATGGCAGCTAAAAAACAATACCGAAAGTATTGACTCAACCGTTCCCCATAGAAGCATTTAGTCACTCCTCGATTTCTTTATATGGTAGTGAAGAAAGGTTGTTCGTATAACTTAGGCAGCTCGATACCAAAAATAAAAAAAAAACTAATAAAAATTACCAACCTACCAAGTCCAATGTAATATTTGATAAAGGCAAGCATGAGCATCTATTTTTGCAGCTATGCATTTTCACGACAACTTTATGTACTATAATAATATAAAATCTATTCAGCCAACTTTCATTGGTTGTATATTTATTTAAAACAAGAAGAAACAAAGACTCTTCTGTTTTCTATATGGCAAATACTCAAATTCATAATTGAGTTTTGCTAGCAAAGAGATAAAAAAGGAAACGATCAGATCTTTTGTGAAAATGATTTTTATCGTCGCGTAAAAGTAAAGATGAAAAATCAACATACGTAGAGTTTTTAGACAATAAAATGACATCTGTAGGCAAACAGAAAAAGATGGTTGTGTAGTTTAAGACACCGCTTTGTCTAAAAATCGCCTTATCACAAAAGACTGAATCACCGTAACAATCCTTGCTTATTATCTTAACATTTAAAAAAGTGTCTCTGAATCCTAAACAAAGATTGCAATCGGTATTTTGATTGCTTTTTATTTCATTGAAGTAAACAAATTTTTGTAAATATAGAGTTTTCGATAGTTTATTTCTACTTTTATATAATTTTGATTTTCAGTTATCTTTACATAAATATACAAACGTGATAATATAAATTAATCAAAACACCATTTTCAGTCTTTGATTATTAAAAAAGGGCAAGTTTGGTTACGCCAAAAATACGTATTGATTCTTGTAAGCTTCTAAAATAAACTTATTAGTAAATTTCTTGGAATTATAAAGACCTATTATGACTGCTATTACTAAATTATAAAGAAATAAAAATATCTAAATATAATTTTTCGTTAATTGTAATTATCTTAATATAATCTGGCTGTTAAAAAGAAATTAGTAGCTTAAATCTTTAGTTACATTGAATTATATTTATTTGCACAATTTATCAAATTATTTTCGTCGTAATTGAACTCACTTATACTACCCAAACGTGATGTAATACATTTAAATGTTTCTGCAAACACATCATGAAATATATTCATGTTCAAGTCTCGAACGTTGCGATGTTGACTCAGTGATCTTGTTGGAAGAGGAAACATTGTCGGTGTAGAAATGGCTATTATGCGATCTGTGAGTATATTTACAGTAAAAAAATTCTTATTACTGACTAATAATTTATTGAATTAGTGTATTTTTTGCTTGCAAATTTTATGTTTCACAAAAAAATACAACAATTTAAGATTAAAATTTTTATACTGGTCAATATTTGCTATCAGAAATTTTTACTGTATCTATACGTGAATTTTTATCGACTAGTACAAAAAGGTGCTAAGCTTCTTTTCGTATAAGGCTATTCCAATTGCGAAGAAGTGAATAAAAATGTTAGAAGACATACCTTCAACAAGAAGCATTGTTTGCTACCCGTTTGATTCAATGAAAAACTGTGCGTAGATCGCACGAGCTTTTATAATAATATATATACACATGGAATATTGCATCGATTACGTGTATTTGGTTTCTTTATTTATTATTTCTTTTGAGAAATGAAAAAAATGAATTTTGGGCAGGATGAAGAGATGTATTCTTTGTATACCCTATATAGATATTTCTCAAACCTTTAGTAATTTATTTCATTCTTGTTAATATTTCTTCAAGTATAAGTGTGTAAAAGTGAGACAATATTGTAAGCGAGTCTTATAGGAAATGCGAAATATATCTATATATACATCTATATATTTATGTAAAGTGATTACAAATAGTAGAAGTATATAAAATTATTAAAATTAGGTGCCTTCCTAAATTATATTAGTACTTGAACTTGTATTCTACCGACTCTTTTTTTCATTCCTTGCGGAATATCTTTATGTATAGGATTCGGTATTTTTTTAATTCAATGTCTTTTATTCGCATGGAAAAACAACCTGGCTTAAAAATTGATGATGAAAACTAAATTAGATTTTCGTGCCAACTTTAAGTTACTTTACTGTACATTAATGAAATATAAAACTACTTACAAACGCAGAGGATTTTAATATTTGGTTCTTTTCAACTGTACATTACTGTATTGCATTTAGTTATTTGAAAATAATTTTCCTATTAAATAAATTACTTAATAATATAGTACAAGAAAATTAAATGTCAATCATAATCAAATTACAATATTTGTAAAACTTATGTAAATTAAATTACAAATAATTAAGACCATAAAAGTTTATAGTTATATAATAATCTTTACTTCATTTTTACTTTGGATCTCAATAATTTTTAAACAAGAATTTTGAATTACAATTCATTTAATCGACATTTAATTACCCGTATTACTTTTTAAATTATTTCAAAGTTTAATCTTTTATTGATTATCATTTACATTAATAAATCAATTTGTTTCTTAATTTAATTTTTGACACTATTACCCGTTAGCTATTGCTTAAACATAAAAAATAATAAAAGAGAATTAGTTCTACATCAACAATATTACCGAATTCTCTACGTGAAAATCGTACATGCTAGATTATGTCAATTGTATGTATATACTTCTGCGTGGTATTGTTAAAAACTGTGTACTATTATTTATAAGCAGTATATTTAGTTCCTGTGATGATAAGCCAAGGAACCATCATTAAAAAATTTTTTAAAATCACTCGTGAATGATGCTTTTAGTTTCATGTATTTATTTACAATTATCGAATTTTTTAGAATTTTTTTCGTTTGTCGAAAGTGAATTCCTATTTGAATGGGTGAATAATAAAGTATTGATTTTTTATTAATCTTTGCAAAAAAGATAGTTGCCAAAGATTGCTCTAAATGAATACATTGTTGAGAGTTTGTAGCGAAGCTTCGTATAAAATCAATACTGCATTATTGAAAGTTATAAGTTACACCCACTGAAATGATTTAATTTTGTATTATGCCTGTATTGAAAGCCACAACTACTTCATGTGACTCAGACATTCCTTAATACTACGACTATAGAATGTATTATTTATCGTAAAGGTGTTTTTCGTTATTTAATATTATTATTTGTTCAATATTATTAGTGAATTTATGCCGACTTGCTTTTTGTTTTTATATTATCCTCATTTTCTATTACCTTTTATTGCAGTCTAACGAACTGTTCAGTGTGAAGAAAATCGCGGTCTTTTAATAATTACAAGAACTTTTCAAATTAAAAGATTTTGTAGTATTTTGCCCAAGATTATTTACATGATTTTTATTCATTTATACTCATTTATAAAAATGCAGTATTCTGTCAAAATATTATATCGCATTGCTCTAACTTTTTTCGACAAAATATTTTCATTCCTTACTTTTTATTCATGTTAAGTAATGAAAATGAGTATTTCTGTCATTAAGTATTATATTACTAAAATTGGTATTTATAACTTTCTCCTAGTATTTTAAATAGTATTATGCTTTACTTATTCACAGTATTGTATTATTCTTTTCAAAATATAGGATTACTTATTCTGGTTTTGAATTTAACTTTATTTTATCATTCAAGCATTTACAAAAAATTTACATTTATCAAACAAAACTTATGCATTTCACAATGCAATCCATTTATGCAGGTGAAAGTTAATTTTAGAAATATCGCATTTATCGATTAAACTTGGTGCAGAAATATTCATCCATTGCTGAATGAATGGTGTGCGTAAAACAATGAAAATCTTTACAATCAATTTCTCGGTTTACCCGCAACTGCTTATTGAATTTTCAATGCGCGCTATATAACAGCTTTTCAGCGAGCTCTGCGTGTAATTTCTAGGAAAGCAAACATGAAAAGACAGCGAGTGAAATAATTGTTTAAGCGGATTTAGGGCAAATCGTTGTACACGCTCTATTTCATTGTTGGCAGTGTAAAATACGGGAAACGACAGACTGCGATCTTTCGAGCGTTATAAAACTTACGATTATGTACATAGACTATTATACACGCGATTCTGTAAAGCGGTAATAGTAGGTTACAATTGCACTATTAATTACAATCACTCCACATATGCATATTATATAAAAAGAGGAATTTATATACGATATATATTATGATGAAGGAGAAGAAAGGAATCCTGAAATACACATGCGAGATGAGAAGGCGAAGGAAGAGGTTGATGTATAGACTTATGAAGCGAGGAAATTGATATTTCGCAAAATTATTTTATGTAGCTGCTTTTACCAAGGTGCAGAGATAGAAATTAAAGGCAGATATTTTTCATGATCGAAGAGTTACGGTACCAATAATTGTGCGTGTGTGTGTATAAAGTCAACATTATTGTATATTCTATGTATAAAGTACAAAAAGCGCTGAAAAATAAACTGTATTATAATGGTAAATAACTTTCTTTTTATTTCTAAAAAAAATCTCTTTATTTTTTAAAATGTACATATTGACGTATAATTCATTTCGTGACAGAGCGTAAATCTGAACAAATTTAGTGTAATTGGAAGAGATATTTGAATAGTTTATAATTATTTTAGTTTTATCATATGCAGAATACGTATAACTAAATATTAATAAAGTTTATCTATTACAAAAATAATTACTTTCCCTTAATAATCGTCATTAAAATAATTCACATTTGTATTATAAACTACAGGTACAATTAATATAAAAATTAATAAAACTAGAGGTCCAATATTTCCTACTACACTATTACAATAATTGATATACTGTTATATGTTAATTGAACTTCATATGGTATTCGTGTACTCATTATATTACATTTTCAGATATGTAAAATAATTACAAAGTCAAACTTATCTTAGGTGGCCTGTAATCTTGTATTCCTATTCGAATTCCGTCAAAGCGTTATACAAAACAATTAACTAATACCGCACAATGCCGTGACAAGTACTGAAGCACACAATTCACAAAAAAAAAATGCATTCAAATAAATAAAGTATGCAAAAGCACAAAAATTACAAAACGTACTTTTCCAAATCGCATGCAGTCTCTTAAAACGAACGATTTACACGGTTACACCAAACATCGAACGCTAACACGAAATTCAGTCGCGGCGGCTCTCACAGGAAGCAGCAAAACTTCTCCCCCTCGCTCTTGAGCCTGACGCGCTCCATGGTGATGTTGATGACGAAAATCGCGAACCAGCAGGCGAAGTTGAGCCAGGACATGACGATGGCGAGCTGAAGGGCCAGGCCGGTGTTGATCGCGTCGCCCCGCCGCCAGTTGTTCGCGTCCGGCTGGATGTAGTCCATGAAGTCGAGAACGGCGCCGCAGCCCAGCCGGTTGTAGATCGCCTGGCAGGAGAGATCGGCCGGGTATTGATTTGTTGTTCTCGGCAGGGGCAACGGGGAAAACGGGGAGATTCAAGGTCGCCCGTCGTCTTCTCGGTAACCTTGGAGCTCTCGGCAAGTAGGGTGAATGTAATAAGTGGAAGGGATCTCGTTTATGTCAGACTAGATAGGGGTTCGGCTAGAAGACAGCTTTTAATTAAAAAAATTCGTTCTATTTCATTTTATTAGAGTGTTTTCTGGGTTTAAATGAAAAATTATTTCAATTATTTAAATTTCAAACACTTCATTCTTTTAATGGCAGGCAGCTTTTCATTCTGCC